>VYZM01012925.1:1338141-1351454 GCA_013398915.1 Dromas ardeola | reverse complement strand
TTTTTTTTTTTTTTTGCCATGGGATGCACAGAGAAAGAAAATGTCCCAGATTGACACTGAATTGCAAGTATTTGGCAGCAAATATAAGAAATGGAAAGTTTTCTTTGTAACTCGAGGACAAATGGTGCGTCTGCCCTCACTAAAAGGCTGAGCAGAACCTGGGACGAGCTGAGCTCCAGCTCCATGAGCCCTCGCCCATCTCCTCGTCTTCATGGGCCCGAGTGCCCCCAGGGGGTGAAGGGGGGGTGGGACCAGGTAGAGGGTGTCCGGACAAGGGGCAGTCAGGACTCCAGCTTCACAACCACCCTGATATTTCTCTTAGGAGACTACCCAGGAGACCAGGCTGCTCCGAGAAATTGTCATCTCTCCACATTTCTCCCTCCTGCGCTATCTTGGGTGGCTTGTCTCTCCTCCCCCTCAATCCCGGCGTGTTTTCCTTTTTCCCTTTTCTTGTTCTTTCTTTTTAATCAGTGCTGTGTCAGCAGCTGCCTTGTCATTTCCCTCTGCTGTTCCTCCAAGTGGAAAGTGATCCTTCACCCGCCGCAGAAGGAAACAGGCTGAGATTAGCCCGGGTCCTCCTGCATGCAGCGCCTGCTGCGAAGAAAACTCATCTATTTTCCTTGCCGAGCCCTCTCCCAGCCATGAGGGCAAACCTGCTGCCTTCGCTCACGCCAGTTCCTCGCTCCTGCCAAAGACGGCACAGAGGAAGGACGTGTCCCCGTGGTCACATCCAGGCTCGTCTTTCCCCCATGATGCTCCCCCACAGCTTGTGGGGCCCCGGAGGTCCCCATGAGGGGATGGGAATAAAACAAAATAAATAAATAAATGAAATAAAATGGCACAGACCCAAAGAGGGTGCCTGCTGAATGCGATGTGCTTTGGAAGAAAATTGCCTCTAGATATTAGCTAGGACTCTGAGCATGCTGGCGTTTAGTCTTTAATATCCTGGTCTTCTCCCACAGCCCTGCGCCTTTCTCTCCAGCAGGGAAATTGCACACAGAAACAAAACCCAAAAATAATAATTAAACCACGCAGCACTGCCCTGCCACTGTTGATCTGGGTTGCAATATCTCAGCGAGGCTGGTGGTGAGAGGAGGAGAGGGTGGCCGGGTGCCGAGCGGCACTGTCCCTGCTTGGGGACAGGGACGGGGACTCACCTCCGACCACTCCCCGGTGATCCAGACATACTCGCAGGGCGGCAGCCTGCAGCTCTCGATTTCGGGGGGGCGTTTGCTGGCGTCGCAGTAGCCGCTGTTCTGCACCTGCTTGTTCTCATCCACACAGACCACCTTGCGGTACCGAGACGCCTCCCCGCACGTCTTCATGCACTGTTTGCAAGAAACAACGGCTCATGCAACCCGCGAGGGACTTCAGCAAATCAGTCCGCATCTGCAATGCGAGCGACCCCTCCTCCCAGCATCCCCAGTGGGACGATGGCTCGCTGCCCCATGTTGGCATCTCTCATTGGTACCACCTGGGGGCAAATTCGAGACCAGGGCCTCGCTGTGCCAGGCGCTGCGGGAGCATCCAGTGACAAATTCTCCCGTCCACTGGAGGTACCAAGTCAAATCACAGGTGTAGGGAGAGAGGAGAACCCGAAGCAGCAGGTATTGGCATGGAGCGGACATGGGGTCCAGCTGTGATGGGACCAAGAGATGCAGAGGTGGGCATGCCGGGCCAGGAGATGGGGCAAGGGAGAAAGCAAGGGGACAACCCCCGTCATTTCAGGCCCTAGTAAATACAGCTGCCTGGAGAACAACAACCCAGCCATCCCCCCTCCAAAATACACGCCATGGCAACCTTGGCTGTGGCTGGTGCTGGGGGTAGCCCCTTCCCCAGTCCCTGCCAGCAAGACGTGGGGACACAACTCTGCAACCACTGCAGTGGAGGGGGCCCTATGGGTTTATTCTTTTTTGAACACTGCCCTGCCCAATATTAAGAGTAACGCCTGCTGGCTGAGCACAACTGCTCCCGGGAGGCTTCTGAAGACTTTAAGGACTCGGTTCTTTCTCTGCTCGTCTTGGGAAAACCAGCCTGGCTGGAGGCTGTGCTCCTGGGAGTGGGTCTGTGCTTGGAGCGCATCTTACAAAACACACATAAAACAAAATAAACCAGCGCAAGAGTAGCTGTCTGGGTAAAACCCCATTTTCTTAAAGTTATCGCCTGTAATGGACTTCTAACACTTTCAGCTAACTGGATTAACGAGAAGAAAAATGCATGAAAATAATCATTTTATATAACGTGCAGGAAGTGTCTTCCCCCTAAGGAAAAGGATAAAACTTTCCATCAGACCATCCCTGTCTGTATAGAAACATCGTTTGAAGTCACCTAGGCTCGGAGGACCGTGCCAGTTTAATCTAGTTAGAGTCTCACCCTCCGAACATCATTTCCAGCCTCCCCGACGCAGCTCCTGCTCTCCTGGCTGGCCCACAACTGGCAAGACCTTAGTCGGTTCATCTAATTGTGAAATGCGGGCACTGTCAGGCCCCCATTTCTGTAATTAGCTGTCAGAACCAAGATTGCGAATTATGTAAGAACCCTAAAAAACCAGATCAACCCCTGGCAGAAGCACCAAACTAGGAGAGCCGCGGCGAGCGCAACATCATGTTCATCGTAAACGTTTAGTAACCGAGCGAAGCGGAGGGGGACGGGGAAGGAGAGACAGCCCCACAAAGCAGCATTTATTCCGAAGGAATAACTTAGGAGCTCTTAGGCAACAGTCAACATCATTGCAAAATCCGCAGTCTGCCAAAAGACCCCAAAGGCTTCACGTGCTTTCAACCTTATTTACTCTCTTGCTTTAGGTCCTTGGAGTGGAAGCTCCTTCTAGGTCTGTGCCGAAACACAGCGATCCTAAGGGGGGTGGAGGAATTTGCTGGAGTGTGATTTCCCCAGAGAGCAAACAAACTGTGCTGTATTTGCCCTTCTCTGATATCTCCCTATTATATAAGTAAAATATGAACGGGGGTTATTGCATGGAATAAGGCATCACTGGCGCTCCATCGTCACGTAGCTCCCCTGAGGAAGGCCTTTCAGGGGCCGCGTGGACCCTGACCTTCCTGCTCCCTCCTCACGAGGGACCCCCCAGCACAGTGGGAGCGGGGCCACGCGATGCTCAAAGCTCCCCTTGTCCCTGGTTTGGCGTACACCAGCCCAGCACGTGGTCGCCAGCGCAGGGTGACTCATTCCAGCCCTCCACAGCTCATGGGCAATGGGGGCACCTTGCAAGGAGTGGGAAGAAACAAGGCTGATTTCATCTCCTCCCTTTAATGTATATTTAAGCCTGAATTTGCAAAGCACATTGGCTCATGCTTCATTTTAGGAGGGTGAACAATCTCTATGCCATCAACGCATCTTCTGACATTGGCCGTGAAGAGCTATCATATCAAAACCCCATCCTCATTTAAAATCATTAGTCGCTGATGAGAGATTGACGCTCTCAAACACAGGCCAGCCTGCTTTGGGTTTCTCTGCACGTAACGGTTGTATGGCCAAATAAACCCGAGCCAGCTCTGCGTGTGTTGTCATCATCAGTAAATTAACGTTTGATTATTTGTATTTTTGGGGATAACTGGCAATTAAATTAATCCCACTGAGTTCTTAAACACGGCTCAAAGACAGTGAGACCATCATAAAGCAAATCAGAGAGAAACACTGCAGAGGTTCCAATCACCCACCCCAAGGTTATAAAACATTATTCACATAGAAAGTGGACAGTTCAGCTAGCATGAAAAGGCTATTTTTCATTTTAATATGGTGATAGATTTTGTATGAAATCCCATGTTCATGACTGATCTAAATCTCACATAAAACAGCAGGGCCGGGGGATAACAGCCATTAATAGCAAGAGCTGAAAAACAGGTCAGGCATTTGACAATATTTGTCTCTTTTGCCTCATTTCCCAAATTTTGAACTGTTTTCCTGGCAGTTCAAATTAAGGACCATTTCAAGCATTTCTGCAACTGTTTTAGAAGAGAAATAATAATAATAATAATTAAAAAAAACCCCAAAGGCATTGCTTTGCAAAAGCATTCATTGTTTTCTTTTTTCTTTTTTTCCCCCCCTCAAATCAAAATCTGTCAGAGAGATGAAACGAAACTGCACACCACGAACACTTCAAACATGCCCTGGGTAACTCTGCAATCCAAATCAGGCGAGGATGGCACAATTTTTCCCCAAATGGCAAATATCAAAGGTTCAAGAATTGAATTGCAGCTTCCAGAGCTGTGCCTTGTCCTTCCACAGAGGTACATATTGAGAAAAAAACCCTTCTCTCTCCCAATTTTCCTTTTTTCTTGTGGCCCTGGTCTGAGTTTGACATTAGCAGGGCCCTTGCTATTGACTTTCTTCCCCCTGGTGCGGGCACTGAGAACAGCTAATTAATGGTGATACACCAACAGAGCAATAAACGGTTTCCAATAAGTTCCCTACTCCTTTTCATTGGCAAGACCAACTTTTTTCTAAACATCAACAAAAACGAACAATTAAAAAAAAAAAACCCTCTCGACAGATTCCCTTTAAAGATACGAAATCGAGAACAAGACAGCGCTGGGATGTTATTTTACATACTGCCTTTCATGTCGATTAGGGTTCGTTGCTGTTCCCTGCTCAGAGAATACAAATGCAATCTGTGCCTCTTCACTATAAATAACATGCAGCCAGTACTTATGGCTGGGGAGAAGGTGCTGTTACTTTTTTCACTGTGTACATCAAAACCAAATAAGAAGCGCTCAGAAGAAGAACTGCTTGGAGTCAGCCAAAGGGGCGAGCTCACGTTGGGCGTCTCCTGCATGTTTCTATTAACGGTTAATTATGGGTGAGGAAACATCCAGCCCATCCCCCTAGAGAAGCTTCCCTGGGGAAAAAAAAATAAAAATCTCTGTAACACGTTAAAAATTTCCCCAGTGCAATGGGGAGCCCTGGAAAACACAGGAAAATGTATCAGGAATAGAGTGGCCAGCAGGAGTGGGGAAGTGATCGTGCCTCTGTACTCGGCACTGGTGAGGCCTCACCTCGAGTGCTGTGTTCAGTTCTGGGCCCCTCTGTACCAGAGGGACATCGAAGTGCTGGAGCGTGTCCAGAGGAGAGCTACCGAGCTGGTGAGGGGTCTGGAGACCAAGTCATATGAGGAGAGGCTGAGGGAACTGGGCATGTTTAGTTTGGAGAAGAGGAGGCTGAGGGGTCACCTCGTTGCCCTCTACAACTACCTGAAAGGAGGGTGTAGAGAGGTGGCTGTTGGCCTCTTCTCCCAAGTGAATAATGACAGGACCAGAGGAAAAGGTCTGAAGTTGCGGCAGGGGAGGTTTAGATCAGATATTAGGAAGAATTACTTTACTGGAAGAGCGGTCAGGCACTGGAACAGCCTGCCCAGGGAGGTGGTTGAGTCACCATCCCTAGAGGTATTTAAGAAACGTGTAGATTTGGCACTTCAGGGCATGCTCTAGTGGCAGAGATTGTAGGGGTTTTTTTTTTGTGCGTGTATGGTTGGACTCGATGATCTCAAAGGTCCTTTCCAACCATGAAGATTCTATGATTCTATGAAAACATTAGCATCCACCTCCCACCAAGGGCTTGGCAGGGTGGGAGCAGGCAGGGGTCTCTCGCCACTGGTTTGAAAAGTTGCGAAAATAAGGGAAAGAGGGTGAAAGGATGGGGTCAGAGCCGAGGCTTTTCAGGGCTAATTACACTGTTGAGTAAGGACTGCAGCTGCATGCTGCTTGGTGACCTACTTTGCCGCCTGTAAATTTATTAGCTGAAGAAATTTAAAAACGCTCTGTAAAAGCACAAGTTCATTGCAAGGAATTTGCTGGAGCCCCCTCAGCTCTTTCGACGTTTCTTTTCCAGGCTGGGATGTTTCCGTCGAGTACCACTGTGTGCTCAGGTCGGCTTTGCCCCCTGCTGCTTCCCATCACACCTCAGCTCCCCAGCAGGTGGGAATGGGGCACGGTCCCCTCCAGCCTGTTGTGTTCGTGGCCACGTCACATAGGATTATAAACCCATTACAACTTCCCAGCACCACCGGGACTGAGGAAATGAAGCTAAACTGGTTTGTACCATCCCCTTCAGACCGTGGTACCACGGCAGGGGATATTAGATAATGCCCCATCCCCGGCTGCCTGCAGTCCGGGCTGCTCCGCGCAGGCATGAGCCAAGGACGAGCTCGTGGGGAAGGAAGGACAAGAGGAAAGCACGCTCTGCCTTAACCTTAAATGTTTTCTTGCTGCAGTGGAAAAGTTGCACAGCCTCTGCATGCATGAGATGGTTTTTTCTCTCATCAGTAAATTTGTTTTTCCTATTGTCCCTTTTTTTCTTTCTTTTTGTCTTTTTTTTTTTTGTGACACAATAAAGGCAGGCTCTGGAAGTAGCCTTTACGGAGGCGGTGCCTCTCCATCTTCTGTTAGAGGAGCAGGAGGCCCTGGTTTGCATTTACACCATGGTCTCTTCACACTGTCTTGGCAGGGGAAGGGACCTTGACCCATTCTGTCCCCCTTCAGGACCTCCCTGGGCCATGCAGGAGCAATATAAAAGCAGTCTGACCGACAATCAAAGCCGGGCTCCCCTCTGCTTAATATTTATCCTGCTCTACGGATCTGTGCACTGCAGGTGTCAGGGTGACCAGGATCACGCACCTCCAAAGTCAGTGTGACTTTTACGGTTCAAAGGGTGCAGGATCGAGCCCCTGCTGCCCTGCCACTGGGGCCAGCAATGGGTTTGCGGGGAGGATGATCCACCTGGGGGCTGGAGGTCTTCTGCCCCTTCTCCATCCCCTGCATACCCATGAATGGCCCACGACGGGCAATCGTTTCTCCCTATGTGACGAGGACATCCTCTCCAAAGGAGCGGTGGCCTCTTCTGTGGGCTGTGCGACACAGGAATCAGCTCCTCAGAGGCGGCAGCTCCATTGCCTTTCCCATTTCCAAGGCTGGCAGTCCCTGCACCGCAGGGAAGAGCCTGGGACAGTGGGACAGGGATGGAGAACTGGGGCAGGACTCTTCCACCCAGGGATAGATAAAAATGGAACAAAACCAGAATGGAAATAATCATTCTGGTGGTGCCTGGTATGAACTCCCTCTGCCAAAACCTGTTGTGCACTGGAAGCCTGTGACTGTCCATGGGAGGGCTCCTCCTGGACCCCTTCCTCCTGCCCAGAGTCTCCTTGTCCTCCTGCCACCCACCAGTCACGAGCTGGAGTCACTCCCTGAACCACCGGAGCCGCAGCTTTATTCTCCCACTCCAGCACAAGGGGCTGATTTTGCCGGGGACCAGTCCCGGTCACCCAGAAAAGCACCGTCTCCCGTGGGAGATCTCATCTCAGCGCTGCTCGTGGCTTGGCAAAAAGCATGGATGGGGAGCTCAGCGGAAGGAGAGAGCATCAGGAGCTGGGATAACGGGGCAGGAAAGGGGGAATTAGCGATGTTCCCCAGTTCCTCCAAACCCACAGGCACGGGGCTCACCGGTGGAGCAGCGCGACAGGGCTTGGACCCAAATCCCCACTACCCAAAACCTGCTGGATATTTGCACAGGTCCCAGCCAAACACCGGGCAGCACAAAGCAATAAATTAACCCTACAGAGGTATTCCTCAGCTCCCACTTCCAGCCAGAACATACGAGCCTTTCCTCTGCTTTCTTTTTTTTTTCTCGGCAAGCCCGGGTTGCAACCCCAAAACCCCACTCGGTGGAAACCCCGACCCTCAGGCAGCGATCTCCGGCCCCCGGCAGCCCCCCGTCTCCGGCATCATCCAGCCTCATCCCGCGCCGCACGCTCGAGAGCACAAGTGACGTGACCCCGGGGGGAGGGCGGAGGGGGGGTCCCCGCTTACCGCTTGCCATTCGCCGGCTGCCCAGCGGTGCGTGGGGCACTCGGGGAGGTGGCAGTCCCGCTGCGGAGGGGGACGGCCGGCTGGGTCACACTCTGCCTCCTCGGCTGCCTTCGGGGTGCCGCCGTGGCAGTGCACGGCGCGGCGCTGGACGCCTCGGCCACAGGACACCGAGCACTGGAGGAAGGGACAAAAGGTGAGTGGCGGTCCCCGTCGCAGCCCCCACGGTAAGTTCCCGGGGTTCGCCCTCAACAGCAGCGACAGCAACGCGCGAACGCCGGTGTTTAAACTTCCAGGTGACGGCTTTTCATTGCACGAGGGAAAAATTTCGCAAAGGCAGAGCAGACAGGCTGAAATCCCTGCTCCGCCGAAGTTTTGCCGTTGGCTTCAGCGGGGTCAGGATTTCCCGGACAGGATTTATATTGCAAAAAAAAAAAAAAAACAAAAAACCCTCCGGAGAAAGCGGCACGGCTAAACCATCGCGACACGCCAGAGGCGGCAAGGCTCTGCCTATTACTTCTCAGGCACTCGGCTCAAAAAAGTAGTAGTTCAAAATATCTCAAATGCCACAAGTGTCACTGGAGCGGACTTTAATGGAAAGCAAACTTGAAATATAAAGCAGAAAGTCTGCAGCAGTAGAGAGATATGAGCAGTAAAGATATGAGACAGCTGGGATTTCTCTCAGCATGCATCTAAACACGCACATGCACACAAGCCAGGGCATTCTGTTAGTTTGGGAAAATAAATGTCTTTTTTTAAATTAACTGCGATTCACGTTTCCTTCTTACACTGTGGGCATATTTCTCCCCACTTTTAGGCACAGCAAGAAAAGCCTGAATTTTTCTGCTTCTCAGCCATCTTCAAATTATTATCTACACTACAATGCTTTTAACAGCTTGCTTTTTCCTTCACTTATTTTTCTCTTATTGTTGTGACTGCACACTGTAATATGTTTAGCAGTACTTAATGTCCCTCTGGTATGGACCTTTCCTTGCTAGATCTTAAAGCATATGATATAGATTTGGAATAAAAACACTTTGCATTTACAGAAGGAAGCATGTAAAAATCACAGGCATGCATTTAAAACACGGCTCTTAGGATTAGCCTTTTGCTGAGTTAACAATTAATATAAGCAACCTTATTAATACATCAGGAACTAAGAAAAGTTTACAGCCCGTCATTGCAATACCCATAAAAGCGAGCCGCCTTCAGGCAGGGAATTAAGCGGTGCCTAACGGGGAAGCAATTCCCGCTTCCACAGAGTATTCCTCCGTAATGCTCCATTTGCTTTACTATCCCAACATCCCATAAAGCCAGAGGACCAAAGAAAAGCTGACTGTGAATATTTGCCTGGCTTCAGATATTTGTAAGAGGGTGGGGTGGGGTTATTTTTTTTGTGTGTGTGTAACTTTTGAAAGTAGCAGCGAGATTTCTGTCACTGGTGATGCCAATGTTTCCCATCTGCTGCGCTGCCTCCCTGTGATTAATAGCGCTGTTTGTCCTACGCATTCCATAGGGGACAGTTAAACTGAATAATGGCAACAAACTTGGAGAAACATATACACCAGGATGCATATCATGCTTGAAAACGCCTTTCGGTTTGCATTTATCACCCACCTAAAAAGCACATGCCCGGGAATGTTATGATAAAGGAGAGCAAGCCATGCCACGGCTCTTTCCCGGGGGGGCTGTGACACCCCACAGAGCGGGTTTGGGGAGGAGGTGGCTGGTCCCTGGCAGTGCCGGGCCACTGGGCAAAGCCGTTGACTCATTTCACTGTGTGCCTGGGGTGAAACCCACGTAAGCCCACGAGGATAAATGCTGCATCCCGACTGAATCCGTGGGAGGACTCACAGCGGGGGAACGAATTCCCTCCGGATCCCAGGCCAGCGCTGCTGTAAGAGATTTGAACCCCGCGCCTGTAAGCAAGCAAGCAAGCAAAGAGCTTTTCCTTGGGCTAATTACAAGAGCAGACGTAGGGGAGGTTCTTCCTAGCCA
Source organism: Dromas ardeola (assembly GCA_013398915.1). Lineage (NCBI taxonomy): Eukaryota > Metazoa > Chordata > Aves > Charadriiformes > Dromadidae > Dromas > Dromas ardeola. The sequence goes on along the minus strand of VYZM01012925.1, from coordinate 1,341,639 downwards.
AATGGGCTTCCTACGTGCCCTCGGTGGCCACAGTGCGACGCAGCCACGGCACAGGAGAAAGGAACGCCAGCATGGCCCTGGCCAAGAAGACACAACTGCAGGTGAGCCCAGCCCTGGGGTCACAGGAGGGTGGTGGGGGGTGACCTGGCCACACCAGGGCATGGCCGGAGCTCGGAGCCCTGCTGACAGGGGGACAACGCTGCGCCCGCTTGGGCGATGGTGGGGGACTTGGGGCCATGGGAGTTTTCCCAGCAGATGGAGGCGTCTCCTCCCGCTGCCCGCACGGCAGCATCAATATCGCTGTGGCTCTGGCTGGATTTATGGCTGGCTTCAAAATAACACCACTATAGGGGCGAAAAATAGCTGGGTTTTTACACCATTTTCATCCTGGCTATTTTATTCCAGAATACTGGTCTTCCAGCCTGTGCCTACCCTAGGGAAATACATCTGGCTGACACCACCAGTAGGTACTCAGTTTTGGGGCAGACAACTTTTGCTATACTTGTATATTCCCTTATGGGATGCCACCAGCCAGGCAGCCTCTTTGTCCTTTCTATAGAGTCTATATGTTTTCCAAGGAGCGTTCCTTCCTCCACTGAGAAAATCAATCACCAGCTTGGCTATGCAGAAGCTCTCCCTGATGCTCTACCTGCGTTTTCAGACAAGGCTGGATTTCAGCCTGTAGCCGAAATATGTAAATACCAGACAGCAGAATAAATATTGGTATTTTTGCTAAGCGAAAGGTAAATGGCCATAATTGATAGTACTTAGGAGATGCAAACACATTAAATCTGACATTTCAGTGCATTCAGTGCAACATTTAAAACTTGGAGAAAAAGCCTTTTTTCTTCCCTTCTGATTATTACAGATATATTAAGAATGCTCTGCTGCAGGAAAGTGGATTCATAACAATCTAGTAAAGAATTACCCGGTCTCTGAATACAAAACAGCCAGAGAGAAAAAAACCTGGGAGCGGAACACCAGCTTAGCCGTCTGGCATTCATTTTTAACTATTCTTGTATTTTTTAATCCTGATTTTTTTAATCATTCCTTTTCCCAAAAGGAAAAGAAAAAAAGACCCAACACCTAAAGGCACATGCAACAGGTCCTGTGCATACATGGGGACAAGGAGGATGTACTTTTATAGGAAAACCTTGCCTTATTTCTCACGCAGACTTTTGCTGGTTTACCCAGGACAAAAGGCAGCCAGCTCACAGCAGCTCAGCTTTGGGATTATCTTTTGGAGGCAATTAGACCTTCAGAAAGCTTTTTTTTTTTGATGGTATCTAAAGTGCAAGCTGATCCTGGCTCCCTATTTTCAACAGTGTCACCGGTGATGGGGAAGGTGACACGGAGCTTCCGTGCCCGTTTAGATCCTGACCTCTGGGTATTCAGCCGCCGAACCCCTGCCTGTTTCGTAGTCTTAATGAGAGGCTCAGCACCTAAATCCACCTCGATGAGAAGTTCAGCCCCTAAATCCACCTCGGCTCTGGGGTGTTCATTTTCGTCCCCCAGCAAGATGCCGGCTGGCGGAGCCCGTACAGCATCATCGGGGGCTGCGGAGCTACCCCGCATGCTGGAAATGCGCTGCCTATTCTTAGCTTTATCATTAGCATACAAATATTCCTTAATTGCCTAGTCACAAGAGATTACCTCAGGCCATAAATCACCTCATCCTCCTATTAACTTGGTCTTCTATCTGCACTTGCATAAAATTAAGTCCGTCCATGCGGTGGAATGTTGGGAATTTTAACACATTTACTTTTATCAATTAACATTAGCGTATTTTAACGCAATCAACAGACCATTACATTATTATGTTTACAATTATTAGCTGTAAAAAATTGCTTTCAGGAGCAGTCACGTTAAATAAGGTGCAAATCGGATATGACAAGACTATCTAATGGCCTGGTGTTTCTTTTTAGTCTGGCTTCCTGTATAAAATTGAGGGTTCAGTCCTGCAGGTAATAAAGGTAATAATATTGATTTAATTTCCAATATGGGAGCAGCACTGTGCATTTCACAGAGCTACCTGGGTGCTCCCAGCCATACCTTGGGTAAAGGGCTCAGACCTCAGTAACTGAGCCTCCGCGGTGAATGCACACTTAGCCCTTTACACACGTAATGGCGAATACTCCTGTCCTATTAATTTAAAGGAAAGCATTGAAAAAAAATACAACTCTGAAAACAACCATAGAACATCGATGGGTTTATTGGTTTTTTTAATAGTCGACATTAAACAAGAGTATGCTGTCCTAGTCTTAACGTTTGCCTGGGTGCCTGCAGCAATGTTAATGGTTTATTTTTCAGGGAACTCGCATACAGTGAGAATTGGTGTTTTGTACCTTAATTTGGAAGACAGACCGCAAGAGAACATGATGTTTTACAAGTAACAGTTCATTTAGTCTGGGATTTTCAATAATTCTGCTGATTAGCATGCTAATGAGGTAGAGGGAAAAGCGAGGTGCAGAGATAAAAATGTGATGCAGCAGATTCAAGGTGATGACAAAGACATTATTTTCAGGAAAACAAGGATTCAAGCTATGCTTTCAGCAAAGAAGATGCTTAATAACTCCAAGCACTTTCACATTTCCAGCAGCCTCTGCTCTATGCATCAGCATCTGACTTTTTAATGAAGCAAAATTAACTGATGAGCTTGGTAAGAAACAAAAGGCAGCGAAAAGCATTTTTAATCAACAGCTCGGATTGTTCTTTAGGCTTTCCCAGGAAGCGATAATAAAATTAATTTCAGATTTCTCAAAACTAGGGAAGATTTTGCTTGGGATGTGACATATTTAAATAATAACAATATTAAAAACACAAATAAATAGTAGATTCTCTTTAATATTATTTACTAAGGAATTTGCTTTCAGTTAAACACTAAAAGCAAGTTGCCATGTTTGCAGCTGGTACGAATCAGTGCTGCTCCACTGCTATCCATGAAGCTACACTGTTTTACGCCGCCTGAGGATCTGGCCCAAAACTTTTACCCTTGAAAAATTCAAGAGGCCAGAAGTGATGGGAAAAACCAGCTTGTAACCAACTGAGCGGAGGAAAAATATCAAAGGGTGCAAAAGGGTACACAACGCGGCTCACCTGTCCCCAATCTCCTGCTTTCCACTTCGGACATCTGCCCCCTCTGCATTTCTTTTGCACATTGGGCTTAGCAAGGTGCTTGCAATAATCTTCTTCTACATGCCTCCCTTCCTTTGACAAACAGTACACATTGCGGTGCTTTTGGCCCCTTCCACAGGAGACAGAACACTGTAAATATAAAGTAACAACAGATCAGCTTTCACGCAAGGCCATCTACACGGTTATAGGCAGGCCATGGCTACCCAGGGCATTTCCTTTTAACTGGACCAAAAAGCACATCCCCAGGTCTCCGCCAGCCTACACAAAGCTTGAGGGGGATACGGAAGGGCAGAATTAAATTGCTGGAAATGTTCCCATTTGCACATAATATTGCATGATATTCTTGCTCAAAGCACCCCCCCC
>VYZM01012925.1:1310235-1338131 GCA_013398915.1 Dromas ardeola | reverse complement strand
TATCAAAATAGAGAAAGCAGCTGACATTCAGCAGGGATAACAGGCTGGATTCCTGGCATTGCTCTAGCAGTTTCAAAGGAGCAGAGTCATCTTACAGGGATCAAGGCAGGAGCCTTCAGTATCTACTCAGGAGAACTTGAAAGGAACCGTTTCCATTTACCTTGGTACAAAGGGAGGTCAAATGTTGGTAAATCAGGAGAGTAATGTGCGATATACACCTTCACAGAGGGAAATGACTGCACAAAGGACAAGGCAGAAGAGAAAAATGCAGTCTTTCCACATCCTTGGTATTAAAGCTCATGTTTGTTTTGTTTGTTTTACCAGTGCAGACTGATTTCCTTTTTTTTTTTTTTTTTAACTAAACAGACTGATACCAGGACATGCTCATCCTTAAGATTTATGCATTTTGAAAACAACTCAGAAGGTGGCAAGGAGGCAGAGCCTGAAGAATCAAAGCAAAAAGCAAATCAGCAGGTATGTTAGCTGTAAGCTTTGTAGTGAAGCAACTAATTTCAACCTCCCTCTGCAGGTTCACTGAACTTTTTCAAATGTGACCACTTCTGGCATGCAAACCCCAAGCAACTTCACTTTGATTTCAGATTAGTCTCCTCTAAAAGATTTAGGAATCAAAGGGCTCTGGAATCACGACAAGAATTTAATATGACAGTTTCGTGTAGAACAAGCCTCTTACTCAGCATGATGCACCCAGAGACTCAGCTTCAATTTCTTCATTACATGTTATGCAAGTCATTACATGCTATGTCACAAGCATCCTGGTTTAATCCTTGAGCACAAACACACTGGTTCAACCAGCTCTCAGTATAAAATGTTCTGCTTTCTTTTCAGAATGCAGCAAACACACAGAGATGAGGCTTCTTCCTTCATTTTGGGGCCGCTCCGTCAGTATATTTCCAAAGACATAAATTACAGCCCAAGCTCTTCCCAGTCCATGAATATATTTGAAACCTAAAAAACTACAATTTATATATGTAGCAGCTCTGGAAGATCCGTTAGAATAGAAATTGGCATATGCATTGACAGCTATGATTATTTTAAATTACAGCACTACTTCCAACTCCTTCAGCCCCTATTGTGTTGAGAGGTACACAAAGAACCAGCGAGAGAGCAGTAACTTGCTCCAAAATGGAAAAGTTCAGACCAACATGGAGAGAAATGGATGTAACTCACAAGATCGGACGTTGCTGCTTAAAAGCTCGTATAAGCGATGCCCTGAGAAAGGCTGTTCTCCTGCTGCAAGAGCATTGCAGATTGACAGAAGGTAGCTGAGGTCCCTTGTGATCAGCAGGGCTTAAAGGCCATTAATGATGCTCCCCTGCGAGAGGTGGGAAGCCAGGAGAGCCTGCGGCAGGGATGGTCGCCTCTGAGTTTTCCTGAGCCCAGCTCCAGTTTCAAGAGAGGCCAAAACCCCCAAAAAGCACCATTCAACCTTGCACTGAAAACCAGAAGAAATGCTGTCCCTTGTTCCAAGATAAGACTTTCACAAGTTACCCAGATTCATAAACTTCACTTTTTTTCTTTAGTATCAACAGAAAAAAAGATTGAGTTAATGTTACCCTATTTTTATAAGCCTTCGCATTTCATCAGAAGTTCATTTTTTCATTCTTTCTACATCTCTCACCAGGCAATGAACGTCAGCAGCAGGAAGGAAATGTCAAATCCTACCAAACCCAGTTGTAAAACTCTAATACTTTCATCCATTTGCTATCTTTGGATTAAACGGCAACACTGATACTTTGGTAAAAATTCAAGTGCTCCTCAGCAAGCACCTTCCATACTGGTTGATGCCACTTTACAGTGACAGACAAAGCTAAAGAATAAATTCACACACTTGATCAGGACTCTCTCTTCCCCCACATCTCGAGCCAGTACCGCCGAGTGCGTCTTTTCTCTAATTTAAAAAAACGATTGAATCCGCAACTTATTCTAAAGGAAGAATAATTACATTGTGCAACAGCGCGAGGACATTTCTGGGGACCTGAAGTTGGTTGATAAACATTTGATCTCACAAATAACGTGGTGCTAGTAATTTCCAAAATTGTTATCCCTCCCCCTTCTACAAATTGCTTAACTTTGGCGTGGAGCCCAATTCTGACATTTATCTCCCCATTCCATGATCAAACAACAAGACCGCATGCATACCTCGATGCGCTCAGAGGCCGAGGCATAATTTGCCTTATTTTGTTAATACTTAAATGTAATTCCCAAGATGCTGGAATTAATCATTTCTATGTCTGTCTTTAATATAAATCAAAGTTAGGCAGCTGTGCATTTTTAGATCTAAACCACCCATTTGCTTTCATGCGCACGTGAGTTACGATCTCATTTGCTCTGACAGAAAAGAGAGGCTGACTAATCTAACGGAACCAAGTTATCAGAGACTAAACATTCCTTTGCAAAGAGTCTACTTCATAACCGCCTTCTGATTCATCTCAGGTCTTTCCAACTTTCATTTAGCACGTAGATTTTAAGCATATGTGAGCCACATGCAGAAAATAATTTAATAGTGGGCTTCATCTCAATGCCACGTGACTTAGGGAAGCAACACACCTAGCCAGTGCCATCAGCCTCATCATTTATTTTGGACCCTGGGGAAACTGCATTTCATTAGCAGGACTCCTCATCGCTGCAGACGCTGCCGCCCGCTTACAGTATCTATCAATAACAGTGCCACAGTGAGGTAAGCTTTGACCTTGCCTTCTTTAAAACATTTGAATAGCACAGACAAAAAATCACTCCTTTCATATTTCTCTTTCTATCTCTTTATTTCTTTCCTATCCCCCACGCTGCTGTAGAAAATAATTCCAAGTACTGGGGATGGATGGGTGGCGCTCTGTGGAATAACAGCCTCGTTCAAGGCTCTTTGAAGTCAACAGAAAGATTTCTGCTGGTTTTAATCGCCTCTGGATCCAGCCCTGAAGGTGTAGCCAAGGTACTGTAATGACTTTTTTCACTCAACAGCTTCCTAGAGGCGAGCCCATGGTTCAAGCGCTTGAAAACGTGTCTCTGAAATGCTGTTTCCAGCCTGTGGTGAAGGCATGGCAACAAACAGCACCCCCGGGTGAACCTGGGAGAGTATCCAGGCATGGAGGACGGTGCGAAAACAACACGTTGTGGTGTTTCTTAAAACAAACAAGATGATTGTGGCACATAAAATAGTAGAGAAGTACTATTTCAAAAATATAGCTAAGCCATTACACTAAAGACTCTAGTAAACCGTCCCCTTGTCATTATCTTTATTATCTCCCAAAACCACCGCAGTCACACCTGGTGCTTTACATAGAGAATAAGAACAAAAGGACTCTCCTAATAGCATTAGGATCAAAGCACTTGAGCACAGATTTAAGGGCATTATGTTTATTGCATGATTAGTTTTGTTAACATGCCAAGAACCAGGGACTGGTATGCTGCTGATTTTTTCAAATAAATACGCTGCCTAGTTTAAATAAATGCACGAAAAAAAGTTTAAATAAATATGACAAAAATATTTCCATATCAACTGTTTCCAGAAAGGTCAGAACACGATGCTAAATCTCTCCTGCAACGCATCGCTCTGCTCCAGCGCAGCAGCAGGCTTGTGTTTTTGTTTCCACAGAAATTTGTTTTCTGTTTCAGAGTTCAGAAATGACGAAGATCATTCTGTTTTACCAAGTATGTGCAAATTGCTTTAAACTAACCCTTGCTGCATTTCCTACTCCGACGTTCTGGAAGGTGAGGGTACATCTTGTTCATTAAGACCTCTCTAACGTAGGAAGGCTGCTACTTGATTCACCGGGCTGGTAGCAGGTAAAAACCAGAATATGTACCTCGAAAGCTCTTAAAAATTCGTATAAAATTTATGGTTGGTTGGACCCAAGTTCTGACCCTCCTGCAGGAGACCGTGACCTGCTCTTCTGCACTGGGAGCTGTGTCACAGCCCTGCCACTGCCAGACTGAGCTACTGGAGCAAGGTCGGTCTGGAACCAAAGGGACTCAACAGCCCCAGGCGCAAATAAGCAAATCGTGGTGGAAAGAAAGAGGCAGCACAGAGCAGGCAAGAGCCACGGAGCGGCTCCGCTTCTCCTTAACTTTCTGCACCGCACAGGCAGCTCAACACGGGTCAGAAAAGCAAACCACCGGCAAGAATCTGAGGACATTCTCCCCCAGAAGTGAGAAGTCTCAGAAAATGCTGTCAGACCACTTTTCCAGGCCCTCCGTGCATCAGCCGACGATTTGGGAGGTATTTGAGATAATGAATGCAAGCTGCGGTGATCACCAAATGAATTCCTAATGATAGGTATGCTCCAATAGCTCACCAAGGGCAGGGCTGGGAAGAATTAGACTAAAAACAGCTTTATCAGATTCTGCCAGGAGCAACTTCTTGGAGGAAATTAAAATCAATCCCTGTAGGTTTAGATTTCCACACATTAAGGATTATACGGAAAGTAAGCGCTCCTAAGTAAGCCCTTGTTCATCCTTTCCAACAATCGGAGCTGAAACATGTGCTAGATGAAATAAAACAGAAAAACGACGGAGCCCTCAGTGCTTTGCACACCCTTTCCATGAGGGACTGCGCTCCTGGATGTCAGCAAACTTCTCCAGCTACAAGCAGAGCCCAACCATGCACCCTCATGGTTATATTTCAGCAACCTATTAGTCTACGTCAGCTCTGCTACAGCTAGAGCTACTCTAACTCACGATGCTGCTGCTATCAGATGCTGGTAACTTTGCAATCACAGCCCTGTGACTTCTGTACCTCTGAAGTGTCTCGAGCACAAAGGACATCAGAAGATGCACCACCAAGGAAAGCCTGGATCGTTCCACAGCAACTGAACCCTTACTAGCAATCTGGAAACGCCCGAACCTTTGTGTGTTACCCAGCAACAGAGGCTCTCTGCCATCCAAATTAACCTAATTAGCTTCACAACAGCAAGGTATTTTAGCAGGTAACTCCCTCAGCTTCAGTGAGACCAGCAACAGGCTTAGAACAAGGGTGCAGCTCCATGACGTGGTTTCTCCAGTGGCTGCAGCACTTGAGGAGATGTTTAGGAAATATTTGTTGCTGCTCTGAAACCCCGTTCTTCCACAGATCCGCTTTAGCATGGTCTCACCCCAGGCCGCATGGGCAGAGTGAGAAGTCCATGCCCATGGGGTGGGAGCGCGGTACGCAGGGCAGGATGCGCCCAGACGGGCTTCCCTTCCCTTTCCTTTCCTGCACAACTGTAAGAGGGAGCCATACCTTCACACACATGGCTGCTGAGAGTGCATGGTCATGGTGGTTTTAGCCAGTACAAAGCCAGAAAATACGTCCGACTTTTGTACATTTAAAAGGGAAGAGTGGTCTCTGCATTCAAGGGAGGGTAACTAGACCAGAGCCCTGAGAAAACACACCAAAGCGCTGCTCTGCGGTTTGGAAGAGGCTTTAGAAATGCTTAATCCATGCTGACTCCACATAGTAACGGGAGAAAAGAAAAAAAAGGACATGAACACTAGGGATGTGGGAGCGTGTAGTCCAAGTATGTTTGTGAGTATTGTCCAGAAATCCCTGCGGAAACGTCCCGAGGAGCCGTCCCGGAGTCAAAAGGCAGCCCTTGGTGTGCACAAGAGCAGGCTTTGCCCCAGTGTCCCCGAGCAGCGCTCCTTGCCCCCGGCATGGGCGAAAGGGGACACCCACGCTGGCTCCCAGTGTCTCCATCCTTCACCTGCTCTGCTCTCAGCTCTGCAGCACAGGCACAGAGTTTCTCAGTGATTATTTGCAAAAGGGAGAAATAAAACAACCCAGTAAACCTTCACCTTCCTGCCGCCAAACCCAGATGCCGATGATATCTCATAACAGGTTAAAAAAAAAAAAAAAGAGGAATTTTTGAAAGAAAAAGGTACAACTCGCTGTGTTGCTGCAGCAGAGGGAAGAGACTGGTGTGTCTGGAGCCCGTTCCTCCAGCATCACAGACCGCCCCAGAGGAAAGGATGCTCTTGGGCTCCTTAACTGAGCACTGAAGTCAATACAATAATTTCCCTGAGCTAGGAAACCTCATACAATATATAGGAGAAAAGCAGATAACTGCAGCAGGAGGAGAAGCCACACATCTCCTCTTCTATGGTGCCCACCTAATAAGTAGCACCTTCTCCCCCCACCTTTCCCCTGCCCTGTTTTTACATCCCATGCAAAGACTTCACCGGGTACAGAAATCAGCAGGGCTGTGAACACACAAAGCCGCCTTAAAAGCTGTGCTCTTGCCCTGCTCCACACTAGTTAACTTCAACAACAAACAAGCAAAAGCCCCCAAATAGCCACTGCAGGTGTCTCCAGGGAAGGAGGCGTTAGATGGCATTTCCTCAAATTAGGAGGAGATGTGTGAGCTACCCAAGGACGTCAGTATAATGGGATGTGGAAGGCACTGATGAAGCATATTTCTCATGCTGCGGCACTTTTAAGAAAGTAGCAATTGAAGCAGCAAGCAGCCTCGGCTAACTGACACTTCATATTTTTAGTGAACGGTTGTATTATAATGCCATTTAGAAGTTCCATTCAAAAACAGGATTTCTCCATGTCGGATGGAGTGAAACACAAAGTAAAGAGCTTGCCAAGGAACATCAGCCCTATTTCACAGGTGCGCATCACACCGGGGGTTTGTAGGAGCACTGGGCTGCTTCTTGCTCCCCGGTTTTATAAAGAAAAATCTTGGCTTAATGCACTAGGGATCAAATACTGTTTGTCAGCCTGCATACGGTCTGGGCGTCAGGCAGATTCTCATCCATGCTGCTGGCTCACTCGCCTCCCCTGCGAGCTAGTGAAAATTAAAACATGACTAGAGCATGAAGTGCCTTTGGAACAAGATTGACTACATCATTTTTCCTTCATGACCGCACAAATCAGTCACCAGGAAAGTTAGAAACACAGTAAACGTCTGTGTGCTTAGTGTCCCTCATCATCACGCGTTCTTGTTTCTAAACGCTGCAATCCCTAGGATCTGAGCAACAGCAAATATTGCAGTTTGGGGTACACAGTGGGAATGTGGAATGTGGGCAAAAACGCACGCAGACCTCCCAACGCCTCGCTCAGGGGTCTGCTCGAAGATGCTGAACTTCACAGCTCATCCCTGGAAGCGTGTTACTGCTCTAAGGTGTCTCCTGCGGTCTAACGCATATTTCAATTACCCCACTGAAAGGCAGTGCTTTGGGAGACAAACGTTCCCAGCAACTGCCCTTTTATTTACTGCTTTATTTACCCTGTGTGTGTGAGTGCGTGCATACGAGGTCTGCGGACTTTACGAAGCCAGCAGCCATGGGTGGGCCAACCATGACACGAAGACTGAAGCCAGTCCATCGCTGAAGAGCAGTCCCACCACTTGTTCAAGTCCAGGCCTAGAAAATGACCATCTCATTGACAAAGTCTGTAAGAGGGGAGGTGTAAAAAGGCAACTAGAGGCACACCAAATGCAGCCAAACAGCCACTGTACTTCTTTGGGAGGAGAAAAGCAAACACGTTACAGTAAGTTAGGACAGAAGCACGGGTTGGACTATACATGGTCAGAAACATCAGTGAATACTAATGGAGTTACCTGCTCTGCCTGGGAAAGTGCACTGAGGAACTTGCGAAGAGATGCAGCATCTAGGGATGAGGGGAAAAAGTTACAAGATACAAGAAAATAACCTTTCTGAGCCCAACCACTGGTCTAGCTCGCTTCTGTCCTGGCAGTAGGAGAGGCTATCGAAGGAGAGCAGAGGGCGGCCCTTTTCTCTAGCTCATTACCCTGGCACTTCCCCAGCTTCCAGGCACTGGATCAGGGAGGTTAGAGGGGACGCTCCCGCCTGGCCCTTTTACTTCTCCATCAGACTAAAAGACACCAGATTTAACCACCAGGTCAGATCACAATGGGTGCAAAGACTAAGGGGCGCCTGCAAGGGAGGAGTGTGGGTTGCAACAGCTGAGCATTAAGTTGTGGGAAATCAGTCCTGCGAGAGCTGATCCAGCAAAGCACTCTGCTGCAGGCTCCGCGTTAAATGTGCTGCGGGGTGGTCCCTCACCTGCAGTGTAGCAGACTGGCATCAATTGTTGTTTTCCTGCTCATGGAGCATCAATACTAGCAAACATGAGACAGCAGAAAGATAGCAAAAGTATACCTGTATAGTTGTCCTTTAAGGAAAAACAGCAGTGGCAATGAAAGACGTTTGGCGATGATAGGCGAACAACAAAAATAAAGGAAAAATAAAAGGAAAATAAAAATTGGAGATTTTAGAGTAGCAAGAGAGGAATAAAGTGATGCTTCTCTACCAGGCAGCTGGGTACCACTGGCTTCACCCACCTGTAACCAGCTTAGAGCCACCAGCTGTGGCTCTGAGTGTCGGTGGGGACAGTGGGCACTGAGCTGAGGAAAGAGCTGCAGGAACATCCATCACCACTGCCCGAGCGGAGCTACAGGCTGAAACTCTTCAAAGGAAAACCCCAACTGCCTTTACCCTCTCGGATGAACTCAGAGAAGGGCATAAGGTAGTGAACAGGCGGATGGTAAGAAAGCTGGCACGGCTCTGCCCATCCCAGCTATCACCCAGGGACGTGCAGTTTTGGAGGGTGGCTGAAGTTGGGCACTGGTGGTGGGATGCTCTGGGCGGGTGGCACACAGCAAGGAGTACAGGGAAGGGCTGAAAAGTGCCAGGTTTGCTTTTTTTAAACAAAAGCAAAGAGGTCTGCACTGTCAAAGGCCTTTTTTCGACTGGGGAACCAAAGCAGACAACTTGTTGCCTTTCCCCAGCACACTGAACTGGCGGCCCCTGGAGTCAGTCGGTCTGACTGCTCCTGGAGGGGAGACAGCCAGGAGCCCAAGAGGAACAGCCACCTTGGTGGGCCACCTAAGCGTACAGTAAACAGCTCTGGGACAGAGACAGCTTCAGACAGATGGCTGGGGATATCCATAGGCTACCAAGTTCTCATTTTGGTCTGGATCAGCTTTATTCAGTCTTCACTAAGGCATCTATTTCTACCCGTTTTTCTAAAGGCACGCAAGCCACCCAGTGCATCCCTCTGCCTGGGTGGCTTCTGGCTGCTGGGACCGTATACGCAGCCTTCCCCTGCTGCAGCAACATCTGTCCTTCCCCAACAGGCTCTCGGGGTAGGACTGTTTTTATTAGTTTTCTGATAATACCTGGTATTACAGAGAAATACAGACTTGCTGTCGCAGTCTCAGAGCCTGAACCAACATCATATGAATGAAGGACAGAAAAAGCAACGTGAATCACTGAGTGACTGGAGAGTTCAGCGTGCCTATCACTTCATTTTCAAGGATGGCTTTGTTATTGCAAAAACACGTGTAAAGAATCGTACAGCAGCTCAGTAATGCTGCCGTCATGGCAAATTCATTTTCTGCGGAAGAGAGGAAGAGAACAGCAGAGTTATATACACTTGCAACCAAGTCTGCCCCTGGTTATCACTTCTGCCTTAGCAAGAGCTGACATCCTGCCTGCTAAGAATATTATCAGAACAACGACATGGAGAATATTGCTGTTGAACAGCCTGTTTTCAGCCAGATTCATGGGGAGGGCATTTCATAAACAACGTGTTGGGGCTTTGGCAGAATTAAATACAAATAACCTGAACTTTCCGTTGACACCAATTTTAAGATTAAAATTCCTGAGTGCCAGCTCCCTGACAGGGATGTTGGCCAGACAGTCCTCCCGCTTCCCATCGAGTCCAGAGCCCCTTCCCCGCGACCTGCGTCCCTGCGTGCAGCCGAAGAGCCCTGCCGAGCCATCAATGCCACCAGCTTCCAGCTCTGGCTAAGGGGAGCCGGCATCGCTGTCCTAACCCAAACGTGAATGCACATCCACAATAACAGAGTTTGGAGCTTAGCCAGATAATATTCTAATTCTTTTACACTAGGCTTCCAACTCTTCATTGTTAGATCAAAAGGCCCTCAAAGACTAAAATACCAGCGTTTCTGCCTATTCGATAAAGAGCTGCGAAGTACACACCGCCGTTTTGCAGGCACTAAGAGCTACACAACCATTGCGTGAGCAGCCAGAACTTTTGATAGCCAAGAGCGATAAGTACTTGACAAAGAAGATTACTTTTAAAATTATAATACTTTTTAGGAGAAAAAAAAAAAAAAAAAGCAAACGAAAACCAAATCCAAAACCCCACCCATCCATTTTCCACAGGTCGAATCCAAACGATTACTGTCCCAGTGCAGCGAAGCCCAAAGGACTCACCCGACTGAACCAGGACATGGTGCTGTGAGATACAATTGTTTTACCTTATCTGTGCCCATTTCCTAACTTGGAAAGAACGAGAAGCCCACGATAAGTGAATTCCGCATTATTCACAAATTCAGGATACAACTGTATATTACGGTAAACTCCACAGCACCAAAATTTCACGCAGATTATTGCAGATCTGCTCTGTGAGAAGTGGGTTCAGCCTCGGGATTTAAGTGAAGCGATGGATGATGCTCTTTGCGAGCATCTCCCTCACTCTGGAGAACGTGGCGAGATTTCCTCTCGGTATTCGAGAGCACGTATGGAGGTCTGCATTCATACCATAAGGCATTCAGAGGAGAAAAAAAACACTCTCTGTATCCTGGTGACAGTCTCTGCGTGTTTTCTAAAGCATTATTTTAATAAAAGGGTCAGGTCTATCACATGATGTACAAATTCTGCAGTGTAAATACATGTTCTTAAACAGGCACGGAAAGAATAAGTGTCACCTCCTCTTAGTCCTCTTTGAACATACGTTATAATGACAAGGTATCTCACCAGGCTCCTGTTATAAAAGTATTATTTACATACAGAATCCGTTTATTCATTTAATTATCTCTTTAAAACCTGGATTTAACCAGCCAGATAAAAATCACTTGTTTACTGTATAAAATCCCAGTGGAATTTTGCCTGAGGACTGAAGGTTGGACTCTTCAGACTCCCTCTGCTTCAATTTGTATGTATTTTATAGTACTAATTTCACTGAAACTCGAGTAAAGCTAAGCCAATCAGATGCTTGCAAGAAATTAGTTATCCGAACTTTGTAATTCATACACTGTTAACTGTGTTTGTTTAATTATTGAGAATGACAGTTTCTGTTGGAGAACAAAGCAAGTAAAAGAAAAGTGAGTCAGAAGATGGAACATTGCAATACCATTTCAGAAAATCTGGCGGAGGTTACCAAAACTAAATATACGATCTTAATTTAGCAAAAGACTCAAGAAATCATTATACAAATTCTTTTATGATTACATTCTACTTGTCTTTAATTTTCACTGTTCAACATCAACATTAAACATCGTAAATGTATGCAATATTTATATAAAATTAAATAACAATATTGGAAAAATAAATACACTTTTACATAAATACATAAATCCATACTGCTGAAAAGTTTCAGCTAATACTATACTCTTGTTTCAAAAGTGACCAAAAAAATATGGTAGTGACACTCCATCCCAACAGATGAAGTATGTACAGCTACAGAATGATGTTTGCAACCGATGACAGAGCTAAAGGCAAATCCAGGAGATGCCACACTGAAGAAAAAAAATGTGGATGTTACTACCTACAGTAGTAGCACGAGGTAGACATACATGTGGAGTATTTAGCAGGAGGGATATGAAGCCCTGTTGACCCCATAGATACAATTCAGTCTTCAAACAGCTCTGGGGTCCCCTACGTCAGAGCCAAAGGACACCTCTGTAAAAAGACCTGAAAAATCAAGTCACTTCGTGGCAATGACCGGGGCTCAGCTCTGCAGCCCCTCCAGCGGTGGGAGGCCGGGGGGCTGCGAGCCCCGTGGGCAGCCAGGAGGGGATGCAGCAGGCAGGATAGGATGCTCCTGCCCTCTGCCTGTTTGCCCGACATCCTACCCGCTGCCAGGAGACCGAGCAAGGACAACCCACCGAGGGTAATACGACTTAGTAGAGTCAAGGGAATTTCTCCTGGGTGAAAAAAAAACAAAAACAAAACAAAACAACCCATCCCCAAACCAAAATACAGGACTGCACCCTGCATTTCCAACACCGAGGAGCAGACGCAGGCCTGGAGCCTGCTCCTCAACAGCTGTGAAGAGGCTGAACGCCGAGCGACACCAAAAGGCAACAACAACTCTCTCCACACCTTTGGTTCTTGCAAATGGTCCAGGCACAGGTAACAAAGGTTGGCAGCAAATCCCAGGCGGTAACTCTGCGGGGAAGCCACCGCAGGGGTTGCTAGATCTGCTTAGCTCACCTCGCTCGTTTTTAGCACCAACTACATCAGTGTCCGAGTGATACATTAGCACCTCAAAGGAAATATTTCACATCACTGTCCCTTGGACTGGTGAAGCACCGTATAAACACCAGTTCAGCAGTTTTATGGCTATTGCATAACTCACTGAGGTACGGTAAAAATGTTGAGGAGCGTTACTGAAGGCATCCGCGTTGCTGAACGCACCCGCGGAAATGAGAGTGCGGTTACGTTTTAGCAAGATGACTTTTCAAACCACGACAATTAAGGACGTCCAATACATCACAAACAGGCCTCTTTTTTTCTTTTCCTATAAAGTGCTTTTGAGTCAGATTAATTTTTGGTTTTGCTTTAAATCTTCTTCAAATGCTTTTATAACAAAATACACAATAAAGGTCAACATTTGGTTGAAGGCCACTCCAAAACCTGCAGGTCCATGGTTTCCAGCATGCCAGAAGCGCCCCAGGCGACACTCGCCTTGGCACACCGGGGCTGAGCAGGAGGTGCTGCTCTGGGCAGGAAGAATTTCAAAGCTGTGGGACCCAAAACAGCATCCCAGCCCCCAGGCTTAGGGCTGCTCTGCCACTGTGAGAGCATCTCTGCAGCAGACTCCTCCAGCCGCAAAGGAACAGTGTAAAACGACTCTGCTCCAAACTCTACTTTGTTATTAGAAAACTCCCAGAGTTTTAAGCCTGCTGCCACCTTGCTGACTTAACGGTATCTAGAGCAGCAGCTGGAGATCAGGCCAGACAATAACTCTCCAGAAGAGAGAGATGCATGAGAATAGCTGACAGGTGCCTTTGCACAGTACATCACGCTCACGTTACATATACACGGGAACAGAAATAGAGCACGGGCGTGAATGCACACGTGTTTCTATATAGCTGTGTGTGGGGGCAGGCAGGGACACGCACACACATCTATACACACTTGTACGCGCTTGGGAGTCCATGCAATTTAGTACACGTTTTCCCCTGTCGCCTTGCATTTGGCAGAGAACACGCGACTGGTAAACCAGTAGGTGCGCGGTGCAGTATTACCATTAAACATCAGAACAATTTAACTTCAATGGAAATGCACCGCTTAAATGTCAGGTTTAAATCCGTATGCAAAGAACTCAGTCAGAACCCAGACTCATAATGCACAGCGCTCGCAGAGTGTAATAAAACGGACAAAGGTGGCTACTTAGCAGAAAGCGCCTTTTAAATTAAAGGACTCGAGCTCCCCTAATGTAAGCCCTTCCTGAACAGGTGTTATTCTGAATATATTGTGAATAATCCTCTTTAAGTGCAGTTTTAAGACACGAAGCATTAGCACCTTGGTTTGAAGCAAATTAAATCTGTTGTTACGGGATATCCACAAAACGGTTCACAAAGAGAAAGAGTTTACGGTCGTACCGAGCTCCAAGGACCAGCGCTCCAGGCAGCATCTCTAGGACAGTCCTGCACATTGCACTGCTCTCTGTCCGGTGGCTTGTCAAGGATTTCACAGCTCAGATCCGTAAACCTTTCTCCGTTAGGGCGCTGGCACACCACCAGCCGTGTTCTTGTCCCTGCCCCGCATGGCTTCGTGCACTGGAAGTCAGCAGAGGACAGAGTAATCACCCTCTGGGCAGCAAAAATACTGCCGACCCGTCGCTCGAAACACTAGCACCTCTCGAGACCCAGTGGTTGATTCTGTCCCCAACCAACCCGTTTTGGCCAAATTCCCCCCAAATGCTGCACAAGCCTCAGACGGGCCATCAGCCGCTTCAGCTTGTCTCTTCCCAAAGCCATTCATGCTGCTTCACAAGGATATTGCCAGACCCAACGCGATACTGGAGGTTAACATCTCTAATTGCTCATCTCAGATGACTTTTCAGAATGGAGCAGTGTTTTTATTAAGAAAAAAGGCCTTCAGTTAAACTAGACTTCTCTTTAAAAGAGGGGGGGGGAAATCTCAATTTTTGTAGAATTTGCTTTTGCCTGGGAAGAAAATTTTCCTATGACAAATGGAAAGGAAAACACTACCAAGCAGCTGCTAGGGTTCACTCATTTATCAGAGCCTGCCTTTCACACTCCAATCTTTCTAATAAATGCCACCGCAATATCCCTCTCTCCTCCCATTTTTCAACCACCTGCTAACGAAAGCCTTCCCCTGCGCAGGGAGCCCAGGATGAATGGTGCACTCACCTCTCCCCAGTTGCCATAAGCCCACTGAGGACAGGGGCCAGATTCACACGATCTCTGCTCCATGGGTTTGCTTTTCTCATCGCAGTTATTTGCGGTGTATCCGTTTTCATCCTGGCACACCACGACCCGCCGCTGGAACCCCCCCGCACACGTGCTGGAGCACTGGAAGACACAATTGCCCACGGCTTCGTTGAGTCCAGGAATAATTTTGCATTCCCAGCTCCTTCCCAGTGCCTCGCACCGTGGGAATGCGCAGCTAAGAAATTTAATACAGCTAACAGGCATTATTAACTTTAAAACCCAGCTATTCCTAATAGCAGTGCAATGACTTAGGTGCTGACTAAGCAAAGAAAATAAACGCGAGCCTAGTTTTAAGCAGGTGAGTAATCCCCGCTGCCCTTAATGCGGTGTTTGACATCCCATTTGTGCTTAATTCCCTTTAGGGACTTCCGTGATAAAGCGCTGCAAAGTGGTTGGGGTGAGAGGAGCTGGCATTAAGTCTCTGCCGTGCTTTGGCAACAGCTCTGCACAGCTGTAAATGTCCCGGGAGGCGGCCAAGAAGCAGAGGTTGGCCTTTGCATCATGGAAAATCATGCTGTCGGCTTTCTGCCTGGAGAGCCTTGGAGACAGGAGGTGTGCGAGGCTGAGGAGTGATGCCTGTGCCCTACTGCAACTCTCTGCTCGTGTGAGCGGGGAGCAGACTGCGGGGAGAAGGGTCCCTCTTTTCCCTGTGTATGTTAAGAAAATCCTGGATTAGCCCAGGAAAACAAAACAAAACAAAACAACAAACCAGGAATAAGAAAATCAGGGCACTTACAGCACCCCAGGGGCCAATCCTCCACTGATTGCCTCCCGGTATATGCGCACGGTTTCGGTTCGGGCTGCCTCCGGGGTGCAGTTTCAGGCGATGATCCGGATAGAGGAAAGGGTGGATGGGCCTGCCGTAGTCGTGGCTGTTTGGATGACAAGGAGACATGGAGCAGTCTTGCTCGGTGGCGGGGAGGTCGTCTGGATCGCACTCACTCCTATCCACCAGCTGGTCACTGTAATTGATGCAGATCACTTGTCGCGTTGCCTTACCTTGACCACAAGTCACCGAGCACTGCGTTACAGTGGGAAAAGGAGACACAGTCACATTTCCAGCTTTGAAAATCAGGCAGACAGGTACTGCTAATAACGAACAGCAGAAAACCTTATTCTCCCCAGTTATAAAAGGGCAAGCATGACAGATTAATGAAAGAGGTTTCCAGCAACGAGGTCTATAAGGCTCTCCTGCAAGGGACAGCGTGCTTACAGAGCTCCACTCCAAGGCCTTCCACTGCCCGCACGGCGTCACGGTGCACATTTCCGTGGCTGACGGCTTCGGGAGGTGGAAACAAGCTGACTCGTCGGCCACCGAGCCCTGGTCATCCCGACAGCTGACGTATCTCATCCGGGTACCCTTCCCACATGTTGCAGAACACTAGGGAAGAGCAACAAGGACTCCGCTAGAAAGTTTCCTGATATATATTACAAGGCTTTGGAACAAAAAGTTGGTCAAACGCACTTAAAAATATCATATTATCTACTGCAAAATAATACTGAAAGTATTACGATACACGCTTACCGGTGTCCAGGATCCAAATCTCCACTGCGTCCTGTGAATGCCTGATACGGATCTCTTGGCTTCAGGACTGTTTGGATGGGGAGGACATGCTGCTATTTCACAGTCCTGTACATGAAATACATGAGGGAAAAGAGGGAAATAAAGAATCTGCAGATGTTTCAGGGTTAAACCACCTCCTCTTCAATGTAATTATCAACCACCCACAACATCTTGAAAGTCCGTGACCTGCATGCTTGTGTTTGGCAGGCTTTCTCCTTGTGTCCTCTTGGTGAATCAGCGAAATTTGGTACCAATACCCCCAAGGACTTCATATGCAGAACCTCAGTGGACCTTTGACTTTTTTGGAACTCTACGGTAGGGATCCCCATAACCATGTGCCATGTCCATGCATTAAAACCAGATGTTTTTGAGGCAAAAGATGAAAGTTCATTAAGAGAGTTCTGGTATGAACACACATCTGCAAAGCAGCAACTTTATCTCCCTTCAAAGCTCCCTTCCTTCAGCGCGAGACCTGCAGCCCACTTAATAAAGGTTACGCTCCTGAGCTGATTGCAGCCCTTTGATTCCCCTGCAGCCCACCGATATCCATGTGCTGATCTCCACCACACGCTAAGCACGCAAGGTTTTGGGGACAGGCATGTCATTCTGCTCAGCCTTGGAACAATGCCGAACAGGAGGGCTCTGGTCCTGTCTGGACCTCCTGGGAGGTCTGGCAACAGAAATGATGAATAGCCATGACTTTACTCCGTGAGCCTACGAGTAGTCACTGCCAAAAAGGAAATTAATACTGATTGTCACTGCGAGGGAGAGAGCGGCTCTTGACAAATGGCATAAACGATTTCCGCATTGCTGTGGTTGTACTTACGCTGGAGACGTGCATGCCAAGCCATGGCTGATGACAAGCGGGTTTGTTACCCCTTGACTGTAGCGTGCAAGTGGTCTCCATACATGGGAAAAACAGCCCCTTTCCTAAATATTGTGGCCTTATTTAAACTCTGTGAAGTCATGCAGGACCAACGCTGGGCAGGGCATCAGCACTACAACTCTCCTAGATGACAGATAGATGGTCATGTTCTGTTTTATTCAACTCCTTCAGACACCCTGGACACATCCTCTGCTTGAAATGGGAATTTACATGTTTGCTTCCAAGTGCCAGAGAACACAGTATGGAAAGCCTCTTCTGCAAATTTGCAAAGGGTGTGCAACATTTCTCAATTTATCTGGCCAGGAGGAAAGCATCTGGAATTGTAGCTGGCACATACGCGATATTGTCATGTGCAGCAGACAAGAAATGATGGCCCCTAGTTGTCATTTGTACCACACAGCAATGGTCCTGCAGCCAAGCGAGCCCAGACGGCAGCCGGGCATCCCAGACTCCACGCAAGCCACAGGAACTACTCTCTGGTTGTCTTCCCATATTCATCTACTGCTGCTTCTTCAGCTCACGAGCTCTTAGAGGACCAAGATACTGCTCTGCGTGGGCTGGCGTTCAGGACAAGCATTTGCTGCAGCAAGACATTCCCTGAAGCTGCAGCCGGCATGCTTCCGTACACACGCTGGCAAAAGGTGGAGACAGGACAGCAGGATTTACCTGGGTATCTGTTGGCCTGGTTGCGGCGTTACACTCATTATCATCCACCACTGACACGTAGGTGCCCACGACACACTTCACTGCTCTCATCTGGTAGCCTTGGCCACAGGTCATCGTGCACTGGGAGAGGACAGACGGGAGAAAGAAGCGCTGGGTCTGAGTAGCTGCTTCTATTAGAAGGTATTAATCAGCCCAGCCTGTGCTCAGGCACTCGGCATGAGCAGCAAAAATAAAACCCAGCTTCCCTTCTGGTTTCTCTCCACTTCATACATTTCAGCTTTAAATTAAGTCAAAGTTTTAATTCACTGCACCCACCAGAGCCTCGCACGCTTCGCTTGCTTCCTCAGGAATGAAGGTGCAAACATTTAAATGATTTACTTTGCTGCACACAGTAAATCATAGTCTGGTAGAGCCTGCATCATATCCTCCTTTAAAACTGGTTGTTCAACCCCGTGGTAGCACAAGCAGCTAATGAATAATTTTGCTGGTGGGAAATAAGTCTGACTGGGACAACTGGTCTGGGTTTGTTGCTGTTTTTTTAAGTCAAGAGCTAACAGTTCCGTGCAAAAGGAGATGCCAGAACACTCTGGGAGAAATAAGCAACTTGTATTTTAACAGAAAAAAGCCCTCACCAACCCAGAAACTGGAAAACGTTAAAAGCAACAACAGCTATTAAAGGGGAGCAGCTTTTCTGTGAAAATTAGGCCGCGTATTTATGTGCCTAAATATGGATTTAGGAGCGTAACCTTGGAAACACCTTTTTTGAAAATCACGGCCAATTTAGTATGACACACATTAAATTTAGCACAAAGGGCAGGTGCTGTTATTGCTGCCCATCCGCTGAACCCAAGAGAACAGAGGGGCCGCTTTGGTGTGCAAATCCATTAACACAGTTATCCCGCTGAATTTGGATGAAAGGGTAGCACCCAGCCTCGGCCACCAGCACCCGGGTCCCACCGGCCGGGAGTCCCACGGCAGCTCTGGGGTACCTGGCCCCACGGCCCCACTTGCCACGAAGCACATTCCTGCTGCTGGCACGTCTGCACCGACTCCGGCTTCGTCTCGGGATCGCAAAACCTGTCGTTTAATCGATCTTCTCCAAACTGGCACCAGGTCTGGCGGTGTTTGTGCCCTTTCCCACAGGTGACCAGGCACTGCGAGGAGCAAAGCGCAAGCTCAGGAGGTGCCGGGGATGCGCTGCCAGCTCAGCCCCTGCCCCGGCACTGAAAAATAAACCTGGAGACCCACTGAAACCACTGCTTAAAAATTGCTGCTGACTGTAACGACCACGTGCGCTGGAAAAAACACAAGCATCTTGCAAGGAGACAGGATTGCTCTCAAGAGCTGGTCCAGAGCAGAGGCGTGGAGAGCACTGCCGGGCTGGGACCCTTCGGATGGGCAAAGTGAGACCGTGAAGGCTCTTTATTTCCAGCAGCTGTAAGATGTAGGGCAAAGCCACATCACTGCCCGACAGGGCTTTAGCTGTGCACAACGGGGTGCCAAAGGCATGCAAAAACCTTGCTGGGCTCTGAGCGTGTATGCGAAGGGTCTCGGCTCCCACAGGCTGCAAGTGCCTCTTCCACCACCCCGGCGTGGCTTGGGCTGCCAGCAGGTCAACCCAGAAAACAGGTATTTTGCAGAGAACAGTCCCTGTTCCCACTTCATTGCTTTCATTATTCCGTAAAAGAACGTGATTCACAGAAACAAGAGCTATTTGGCCGCAGAGGTGATGAGCAGCCTTTGAAGACTGTTCCTCAGCATCCCCGGTCCTGCTACAGGCAAAAGTCTATCAAGATATGGTTTTGTTGCATTGCGAAGGACACCAGCAGCAGTGGAAGAGGTAATGGTAATAAACAGCAGGGAGAGGGCTGAGCAAGACATTAGTAGGGTGAAATCCTGCCCTCCAGCGACAGCCAGAGCTGCCAGGGCTTGTGAGGACAACCTCAAGGGAAAATGAGGGCAGGAGTATTTTTCTTTCCAAAGCTGCAGTGGAAAAAATGGAGAGAAATTACTGCAGGATTGGAGAGGAATTAACCCCCTGTGGCTTTGCAGGGAGGGAAACGGCAACTCGACCAGTGGTGACAAGGCGAGTGACTTTGCTGCCTGTCCCAAGACCCCCCCTGTGTCTGTGGGAGACCTTCTGCAGGAGGCAGGGTGCCACCGCACCCCGGGGCACAAATAAAACAAAACAGCAGGGACAAGAGCTATCTCTTTGCAGGCACCAGCCCCTCAGGGTGGAGGACCAGCAGGGTGAGCCCACCCCGGTGACCAGCACCTACCTCGGACCAGTCGCCAGTTTTCCACTGGGGGCACAAGAAGTCGCTGCATCGCTGCACCGTCAGCTTCTCCTGCTGACTGCACTTGCTGTCGTCCAGGACGTCGTTGTAGGTGTTCACGCACATGGCTCGCCGCCGCCGCGTGCCCCCGCCGCAGCTCTTGGAGCACTGGGAAGGGGAAGATGCCGAGTAATTACTTTCTGCCACTCTATTAAGAGCTGAGAGCCCATTTATTGCCTTATCCCTCTTTGCAGTCAGGACTGTGAAGAGACTGCAGAAAACCTCCGGAAGAACAATTTGTACTTTAAGTAACAGGCTGTTACTTTATATATTCCTTTAAAAAGCCAATCCTGATAAGCTTAATAAAATCTCCTGGCAATGAGTTTCACAAATTCATTTCGGGTTATAACCCCATTATTACTTTTACAAGTGTTGCCTTTCAGTTGTCCCAAATGGCTGTTGCTCGTTCCCATGTCAGGAGAGATTAATTCCCTCTAAGCATCCAGCCCCCCTTCACTGTGCCCTCCCTGGAACGTCCCAGGCTCGCCATTCTCTCAGTGCCAAGCCTGCATTCAGGAATTTTCTTGTTCATGGAAAAGCTAAAAAGTGTAAAGGAAACAAATGTCAGAAGTCCTCTGCCGATGGTGACATGTCTTCCCCAAATCCTGGCAGCGGTGCTGGCTTTGACAGAAGACAGCCAGCATGGCTTAGCGTAATGAAGACAGACATCGGGATGCTTAAAAGCATAAATTAATTGCAGTGGAAAATAAGGAGTACCAGGCTGATTTGGACTACAGTGTCCTCCAGAAAAAGCAATGGAAGCAGAATCACTGTGGCCAACTTTTATATATACGCTGTTTGCAAACTAGACAGCCTGACACATCCCTGTGCAAGGAGGAGACAGTGTTTGCTGGACCACCGAGCATCCCTCACCTCGGTCCAGGCCGAGTACCGCCACCCTCCCACGTTACAGTCTCCGGTGCACTTCTCCCTCGTGCTTGGCTTGGGCTGGCTGCTGCAGAAGCGGTCGTCCACCTTCTCTATCTTCCCCTCCAGCCTGCTGTACTTGGAGCAGTAGATCTCCAGGGTGCGGTACCCCAGCCCGCACTGGGCCGTGCACTCGCTCTTCCTCGCGATGTGCCACCTGAGGAAAGCAAAAGTCAGCCCTGGTGCGGCAAAAACCCACGGCCCCACGCCAAGGTGCCTGCCTTGGAGAGGATGAGAAGAGGCAGAAGGAGCTGTGGGGCTCTGGGACCCTGCAGGTAACATGCTCGGGGATGTTTGACATAAATAAGGAATATACACTCCTGAACTGGAAGATCTGGCTCTTTACAATGCTTCCCAATGCTTTGTGGCTTCCAAAAACCCAAGGCAATTAACCCCGGCATTGCTCCTTGCGGGGAAGGAACCGTCACCAGGTCCCTCTTACGGACAGCAAAGCCACGCTGTGACTCTGCGGGACCACACAAGGCAGCGGAGGAGTCTGTGGCCAAGCAAGGAGCAGTGCATTGAAGGCTTTCTACCCCACGTTCCCCTGCAGGAGCGCCACCTTGGCCTCTAACAACAAAAAGCTGAAAAATACAGTGTCAGAAAGTGATCCGCACAGGCTTGAAAGGTGCAACAAGGCATTCCTCAAGGCAGGATGCCTGCAAAACAGTTTCAGCTCTCCAAAGTGCAAGCGAACTACTTTCTTCAAGACACACGAGCCCCAGAGGTGTCAAGCAGGGATTAGGGGTGTTCCCTCTGGATGGATGGTCTCCCACCCTGCTGCCTCCTTCCTGAAATGGGCAGCAAGGGCTGGTGCTGGTGTCCCTCAAGGACCCACCTGGGGATACAGCCCTGCTTTCCATCAGCCCAGGCCCCAGCTCTGGTGAGAGATGATGGACGTGAGGCCTGATCCAGGGAGATGTCGGAGACCCTGGAGCCAACAGGAGCTGACTACCCCTGGCACCTCGCAGGGGTGGCTCCCAGGGAAAGAGGCAGAGATGTCCCCTGCGGGTCCTGGAGACCCCTGGGCTGCTCAAGCACCCGTGCGGGGAGCGGGAAGCCCAGCTCCTATAAGCCGAGAGAGCAAACTTCAGCACAGCCAGGAGAAGAATAAGATGAAGGGGATTTGGAGTCAATAGCTCCTGAATGGCGGAGCGCTCACATCCCTGCCCACTTTTCAAACTCCCCCATTTGCCCTTCTCAAGTTTCCAACCTGTTGCAATGGCAACAGCTGTTACCGCGACAACCCGCCCCACACCCCCATACAGCCCCCATACAGCCCCGGCTTTAACGCAGCCAGAGAAACCCCTCGGGAAACCGGCCATATGAATTGCTTCACCAGCAGCCGCTTAATGCCACCATATTTAAGCTCCAGAAAGGAAAACAGATTTCTTTTTAGAGGAAAAGGGGTTGTAATGATTTAGGCCATGCTCCATCAACTCCAGCTCGCCAGGAGTTGTCTGGGGACAGCCCCAAACCCGCTCCACACTTAAGCCTATTCTTCGCTTTAAGCAAATGATGATAAATCCAAGCCTTAGTTACTCTTTTGCTTTAGGCATATGTTTTTCCCTCTTTACAGGCTGTTTTGTAGGATGGTGCTGAGCATTTCTGATTCAGGCAGATGCGAATTTCAGGCACAGGGAGATTTTTCTACATTAGGTGATATTTTTCTTTTTTATAGTTAGCACTAATTTAATCCAACAAGAGAAATGTGAAAATGTAGAAAAGTGCCTCTCAAAACACAGCTGGTGGATGTCAGTCCCTCCTGGTTGACAAAGAGGCAACGGCTAATCCTTTTCTTTCTTTAAATCTAATATGGGCTGGTGAGAAAAGGACTTACGGTGAGACGTGAAAGGAAAGGGGAGTAAACAATAAATATAGGATGCAACGTATACACACAGCTGAGTAGAGTGCACCTTAATTCACATTCTGTGCTACAAGGCTCAGTGATGGGGTCAGGCTGGGGAATTCGATCACATCGCTGGTCCGACACCGTGAGCTGATCCGACTCCCTCGTACACACCGGTTTCCTTTTTCGTTCTCCTACACAGGAAAATAAACACGCATTGTTTAAGTCATACAGGAAAGCGATCAAATCAGTTATTCCTCTTACTCTTTTTATAGGAGCAATTAAGAGACATTTAATTATGCTTTTAAATCTCTTTCAGAGAAAGGAAGACTGTAAGGCGAGCAGACGGGGTTTAGCGCAGGTGAGGTGGACGCGGGCAGAGCCGCAGCACAGCACGCCTGCAAGGACGGGCAGGTGGGAACGGCTGGGCGTCCGACCCAAACCAGACACCGATGGCTCCGGCAGCCTTCAGCAATGCCACCTCACCCTTCCTGCGCCTGAGCTTCCTCACCCCCGAAGTGGGAACCTGTGAGGCTGAGCTGGCTCAGAAGGGCTGTAAAGGTGCCCTGCTCCGAAACCCAACAGCAGCGGAGCGGCGCTACGCCTCCCGCGAGACCATCCACCGCTACAGCCCAAGGAAACAATCGCGTCCATAACATCAGAATCCCAAAGAAAGCAAACAGAGAAGGATATAACAGCACTGCCCAGATCCCAAGATGAACCCAGGACAAAACCGTGTCTTCTTCCAAGCCTTCCCAAGCACCCACCTTGGCAGAGCTTACTGCAGGGCTGCCACGGGCCATACGCATTCCAGTAAAACTGCTGAGGTTTGTCCTCAATGGGGATATTAAACGTGTAACGAACGTCAGGATTGTACAAATTGCCCACTGATAAAACCTGAGGGGAAAAAAAGACGAAGCAGAGTAAACGAACAGACTTCGCTGCCCACTGTTTTCAGTCCAATAATGCTGGGCAGACTTTTCCACACGCACAACATATACTTCACCTGAAGCGTTATTTCTTGCTCAATCCGATCTGTAGAATTAATCCTTTCAATAGTATTATCCGATCCGCTGTATTCGATCACAGCATTCCCAACTTTGATTTCCCTTTTAAACATACTGACGACAAAGTCTCCATTTAATATAAAGTCTCCTTGACTGTTAGATAAGGCTGCATAGGTGCAAAAAACAAGAACTAAAGACGCAGAATTAACTCATACGTACATAACAACGTGGGTCATGCGCTCTCAGGGCTCCCTTTCATTGGGGTGGGAGGAAAAGCCCACTGGCACTTTTAAGCCGAAAGGATGTAAAGAGAGCAGCGGAGCTCTTACAGACATTGTGCCTTCTCCGTTTTCCACCAGAGCGCCTCAGTAAAGGGAAGGCTGAATGCCTGAAGTCGTTGCTAAATAGTTCACACACAACCCAGGACAGAGATACCCAAAAGGCTGCAGCACAGACAGCCTGTATCCCCTCGTACATCACAGAAATAACCCTGCCCAAATCTTTTTGTTAGCCATGCAGATAGGGTGGCTCCCCTCTTGTTTCCAGGTGTGTTCTTAGGGTAAATGCGTGTACCCTAATTGCCCAAACGTCGTTTTCTAATAGATAATTACAGGGAGTTTGGGTCAGTATCTCCCCCTCTCTCTCCCTCCTCCCCCCCTGTACTTTTTTTTATTCCAAATCTTAAGGTATGTGAAAGCACTGAAGGCTTAAAGCCTAAATGCTTTATAAAAGGAACAGTTTCCTGAAAACAGCAGTCTGCTGCACAACTTCACACTAATGCGATTATGTAGCTAATTTCCTAAGTTAGTTTCCCCACCATTTCACCCATCACAGCTACATTACTACAAAGCCTCTGTACTGAGAAATCTAA
Source organism: Dromas ardeola (assembly GCA_013398915.1). Lineage (NCBI taxonomy): Eukaryota > Metazoa > Chordata > Aves > Charadriiformes > Dromadidae > Dromas > Dromas ardeola. The sequence continues at coordinate 1,313,572 of VYZM01012925.1, read as the reverse complement.
ACTTAACACCAAAACACTAAAGGGAAGGTTTTTATGCCGAACGAGGAGAGATAATGAAGCAAAACACTGCTCGGTAGCAAACCGACATAGATGGAGAAAAACTCACAAAGCAGATGCTACACTCAACCAAATTCCACACTTTGGAGGCTTTAATGCCATTAAGCAGTAGCAAAACTCATTAAAGGATTCCTTCCCGTTTACCGTATCTCCTACAACAGTAGGTACACGTCTTGGACTTGATGACAACATCAAATTCCTCCTAAATTGTTAAGCCACTACAAGGTTCACAGTACTGAGGGCCCAAGATTTCACACTCAGTGAGCTGCAAAATAAGTGGACACATGCACACTTCTCATTTGCTTCTAGTCAGGCCTAATGTGAAGAGATGCTTTCCCAGCAATATTAAAGCAACATTAAAGAAGATTTGACTTCATTGCTTCCCAAGAAGATTAAAGGCCCTCCAAGAAGAGCGGAGAAGTTCTTTGGGGCTCCTTCCGGGGGGAACCAGTTTTGAATAAGCGCAACACAGGGCGGATTGTTTTTCTAGAAAAGATGAGTAATGAAACGTATCTCCCTCCCCCAGGATGGGAAATTATTGCACTTCGGTAAGGTTTTCTTGGTATTGATGCGCATTCGTGCTGCACCATCTCATTTCATTGCTGTGAATGTGCAGAAATGATGCAAGGCGGCTGTAAGGGACAGAGAGCTTTGCATGACCCCAGTCAGGGAATGAGGACAGGGAGGACCCACTCAGATTTTTGCCTAAATGAAGGGTCCAGCCACATGGGCGGCATTTCAGGGTGACAGCCAAGGCTGTCAGCACTGTTTTCCTTTGGTGCAGAATAGTCTCCTCTACTTGTCTCTCAAGCGACACAAAGAAATGAGTTTCTTTACCTCCAATGGGCTGGGAACCACCAGCCTCATCCCGCTTTTAGCATACCCAAATACAGCAAGGACTTGGGTTAGGCCCTGTATTTTGCAAAAATGCTCAACAACTCGGGGATTTTGCGAGATGAAATGAGATGAAGTGCCCTGCTCAGAGATGTAAACACGGGACCCCGCGCTGCCGGAGCGCAGCTGGCAGTGCCAGGCACGGGGCGTGCAGAAGAGAAGGAATAGAGCCGGGATGGCAACCATCTCCCCGGGACTGCCAGGGGCCACCGCCTGACCCCCTGCTCTGTCAGTGGCCTGAACAGACTCTGAGGGACACAAACAGGGGCTTAGCGGCAGAACCGGCCTTCGACTGGCAGGTCGTAATGTGCAGTTGTGTTATCTCCGCTGTTGAACCCAAACCGAGCTCACTATGAGATGAGTTAGTGATCAGCATGGTGGGAAGAAAAAAAAAAAAAAAAGAGACACATGGCGATGCTAAAAGCATATGTGTGTGCTGCAGACTGTCTAACACAGCACAGCAAGCATTTTCATCTGGCTTTAGACACATACCCACAGATTAGAGAAAAACAGCGACTATGAATGTCCAACAACAGCCAAAGGCCAAGTTATTGTTACGTTCAAATCAAACAAACATCTTTGGCGCAGGGTATTTCATTACAGTTACATATCATTGTCGGGCAGGGAGAAGAAGGGCTCAAGTCTACGTGAAATCAGAATAATTATTCTCCAGGGAATAGAAAATAACTTCTCTTTGGATTTGTTTGTACACATGTCATTCAGGGTATGGGGCATTTACTCTCCAGCCAAGGCACGGTGACAGCAGAGACGTGTTAAGTTGCCATGAGGAGACTCCAGCAGAACTCAGAAGCCTGCTTGGTTCCCAGTCTAGTGCCTCAGCTCCCACCCGCAGCCCGGGCTTGATACTCCTTCCCAGCCCCAGAGATATTTTTTATAATCTAAGGGCCTCCCAAACTTTGCATCAAGGATGGCACGAACAAAAAGAAGGAGCAAGATAAGGCTGAATGTTTGGTAGACATAGGAGAGAAATTCTCAAAAAGAAAACATCTCCCTTAAACGAATTCTTCATTCTCCCTAGCAGAGAGCAGCCAGTAGATGTATCACCACAACCAGACGGTAAAGCAGAGTTCTGGACCGAAACATGGACTGCAACTCACCCAGGTAGTTGTCATCCTCTGGTTTCCCTGAGTAACTGTGCTGACGCACATCAATATTAGTTGCACCAGCTGGGATGCGGACCACAACGTTATAGCCTAGAAAAGATTTAACAGAAAGTCAAGGCTGTTACACAGACATTTAATTTGCTTTTTACGGGGGGGAAGGGAAATGAGCAAAATTACCTCACATTACACAGGCCGATACTTTTCATTTAGGGATAGCATAAATAGTTATAAAATGCGACATGCTATAGCTAGAAGGATTTTGCATTTTACATCAGTGTTTTTGTAGATTAAGTGTGGTAATGGCTTTTATAGACCTGCATTTTTCACTGTAAAGTTTTTAGCAACAGATTCTTACCATAATGCACCGTGTTAAATGTGCCCGCAATAGTTTTGCATGAAGAATTATCCCCACCACAAACACCACATTTATCTCTTCTTGCTTTTGAATTCAGCACATGGTCGCATCCAGCTTGCTTTAAGAGAAAAATTGAAAAAAACCTAGATTGAACAAATACAGACTAGAACAGCATTTACAAACCTCCCAATTAAGGCACACAAAAGCTTTGTATGCAAAAGGCTGCCGTGAGACAAATTGTTTTGCTTCCCCACATTTTTCCGCCGATTTCCAGTGCAGCCATCCCACACCATTTTCAAACAAATGGCTTTTTTTACAAAGCGAGAACCAGAACTGCCATTTGCACCAGGCGATGCCTTCGCTAGAGAAAATCCTTGCATCCATTGTTCCCATAGAGAAAAATGTGAAAAATAATCGTAAATGGAAATGTAAAGTGCTCCGGGGTCTGACTGGGAAGAACCGGGGCAGAGCATAGAAGGAAGCATCATTTGGATTCAGGCTCAGATCTCCTCAGCCCTCAGTGACGTGGGGCAGATGTACGAACATCCTCCACACACGGCTCTTCTGCAGACCCGGAGGTTGCCCCCAAGCGAAGAAGGCCCACCAACAACCAAGGTGAACCGTCCTGCCATGCAAAACTGCAGTCACCCTCACTAAAAAGAAGGAAAAAATACTGACCCGGCAAAGGCCCTGCACGCAGATGTCGTTCGTGTCGGGGCCGCAGGGCGTCCCGTCGATGACACGGTCCCGCAGCTGGTAATACGCCGTATTTCCCGCCACCCGGCAGAACAGCTTGCACCGATCCTTCATCAGGACTGGGGACGGGAGGGAGGGAAGGCAGAAGCGCGTTATCCCAACACCCTCACCCCGAGGCGGTGATGCGGGGGCAGGACCTGCATCTTTCCCC
>VYZM01012925.1:1277615-1310227 GCA_013398915.1 Dromas ardeola | reverse complement strand
CCCGCCTTTTCCCCCCCCCCCCCACCACTTACTGCCGCTGTATTTGGGAACCCAGCGCACGTTCGTAGGCAGCCCATTGATGTTAAAGTGCTTCCCGTCGAAGTCGGCACACTGCTCGTCACGGAAATCCTTCTTCAGCTTCGAGCAGGGTTCGGTGTTGCAGGATTTAAACTTCATGCGACGACCCACGCAGTATTTCCCACCGTTTTTAGGCCTGCAGAAACAAGAAAGAGAAGCCGGCTACGATCGGGCTGGAAATGAGACGCAATTGCAGTTCTGTGACCCGCTCAGCACAGTTGGTGTTTGCAACACCATTTTGATGGCTCTTTCTACATCTATGCATGTCTTTAATTAATACCGCAGGCTGACAAGCAGGAAAGTTTATGCCGGTGTCTAATAAAAAAAGACCATATATATGATGCTAAAAAGGGATGAAAAAGGGAATATTTGCTCGCTGATGAATGCAGCGGTAGCGAGAGAAAACAGAGAGGAAGAGCAACATCTTCCTCCTCATCTGAGGACTTAGTTTCACACTGAGGGATCCCATACGGGGGGGACCATCCCTCCACAACCCCATCGGTCCTATGGATCTGTGGCTGAGAGTTTGCACCTGATCTACTGGGTTGCAAACAACCAAACATCACGGCAGAAAGGAGGAAGGGCTTCCCTGCAGAGACCGAAAGGCCAGGCAGCACTTAGTCCTTCAGGATTTCTAGCCCAAAATGGTAGAAATGGTAATGCGAGACACTTTTAAACAACTTTATCTCCACGTACTCCAGAAAGCACCAAAGACGGCCAATAAATACTTTACCCGCATTTTATAGTAGGGTGACTCTGGTATAAACTGGAGAGACCGCTATCATCCAAGCCACATAAAAGCCAGCAGATAAGCCTAGGAGAAATTGTCATTTTGAATCTCCCAACTCCCAGATTCAGGGCTGTAGTCATAAAACTATTTTTGTCCTCGTACGCAGACGGAGCCTTTGCCAGATAACAGCTCGCTTCGGGGACCAAAAAAGCCTCTCCCCCTCCAGCCGCTCTCGGCAGCGGTGCGGGAGCGAGCTGCGTGTAGACAGCATCAGAGAAGCCCAGCAGAAGGCACTTTTCTGGTGAAAACTCATTTTCAGCTATGGTAAAGCTGCAAGGAAGGTACCCCCGGGATACAAGCTATCCTACTTACTGTCTGTTCAACAGACATTTCTTCTAGGAACTCGGGTAAGATTTCATCTGCCCGTCCACGTGCAGCTTTCTATGTGTATAATGAATTGTAATAATAAAACAAAAAATGATGCATCATGTTTTAAGTGTTCCAAAAAACCCCACTGCCTCTCTCCTGAAACTTCAAATGAAATTGGGAGGGCGCGGTGGAGGCTTCTACAAGCTACCACCATTAATATGCCTAATAAAAACTGCAGCTTTGCTTTTCCTTGATGTTACAGAAGGAAAGATATTGCAAATCTGGATGAAACGTTGGCAGGGTCAACTTGGGCAAAGCTGTAATTATCCAAAAGGGAAAAATTATACCAACTAGGACCTGCACTGAGGGGGGATGAAGTTAACATGCATCTCATGCATCAGCATGGGAAAGCCTTCACTGGCGGAGGTCAGACCCAGCCTCTCCCTTTAGCAGACCATTTCAGAGGGGTCAGCAGAGGGCAAGAGCATCCTCAGTGGCCAGAGCCACCACGTCCTGACCACGTTGTGCAGGGGCACGTGTAAAGAGGCAGAGTGGCCCTCGAAGCTCAAGATGATGGTCTGTGCTCAGCCCCAGCCTCTGCTGCAAAATAACCTCTAAACCTACATCATCTACCCAAGCCCTGAACAAAATAAATGCCTGTGCTAGCAAGAAGTGCAGATCAGAAGAGCAACACGCTGGGCGCCGAAGCCCTGGCACCCAGATCTCCTGCCTTTCAGGGCTTTCCTTCAGGGTCGGCTCTGCCTCACCCTGGGACCAGACGCCCACCAGGGATGCTGGCAGAGGGCATCTTCCCATTGAGCCTCCTCCGGAAGGAAGCAGGTTTGCACACTCGGAGACCCACCAAAATGAGAACCAACAAGCGATAAATAGGAACCACCCCTGCCCTTAGCACGGAGATGCCCACTGTAAGCTCTCCACATTGCACGCAGCCAGCGCCTCCTAACACAACAGCGACAGAAACCCCTGCACAGGTATGAGGGTCTCTACACACAGTGAGTCAACAAGTTCCTACAGCTGAACACAAATTTTTTAGCCTCTCTGCGCATCAACCCACCCAGGAAGCCCAGCAGTGCCTTTCCTCCCACAAACAACAACTCTTCACTCTTATGTTTGAAAACTATTTGTGACTCAAATAGCAGAATTCGTGTGTCATAAGTGGGGTGACAGAGGCACAGAGCAGCTTGCGCTTGCCAAAAGGTTACCTGCACAGCAGGGAAGGGCAGGGAGACTTCCCACCACCCCACCAGGGATGCTCATAGGTTTGACAGAAGGATTTGCCTCCTCCAGCAGCCACGAGCGAGATGCAGAGCACCGCCAGCAGCTACACACACGGGATTTCTCCTGCCAGCATCCTCTCCTCGCAGACATATGCACCGCCATGGTGCAGACCCCCCCAAGTCCTACCCTGAGTGCCGAGGGCTGTGTTTGTCTTTAGGCACAGCCCGGAGTAGTAGCTGGTAACATCAGCTCTACCTGCTCCGAGGGCAGCTCTCACATGCCATCTGGAAACTAAGTGCGTGTCACTCGCAAAGGTTTCTGGTGCTTGCAATTAAGCAAGTACCAATGATAAAAAGCCCGAGCAACCGCAGAGCGCCCAGTGCAGATTCCTGTTTACGGACTGATTTTACACCAGTTCCTAGTGGAACAAGCCTAAACCTGGTTTCTACTGACCTAGTCTGTTCTCCACTTTGGTATGAAAAACAACTCGAATTAATTTAACTGCTTACCCTTGGGACCGCTCCAGAGCTGACCCAGAGCAGCAGCCCCTGCGGACGCACCCCGGACTCCTCCTGCCTCGCAGGCACAATGGGGATTTCTGGGGGTTTCCCACCGCCAGAGCCCTTCCCGCAGACCTTCAGCTACAAAGGGACATCTCGACCATCTCACTACACAGCACGTGGGGAAACTTTTTAGCTGAGGCAGCAGCACACTCCAGACCTCGGTGAGCCCGAATCAGTCACGGGGGAGTTAACGGGATTCACCATTTTCACTTCGAAAGCATTTATGTCGCAGCCGGACTGTTGCAATTTCACAAAGGCTCTAAATTATGGAAACCTCTAACAGGGCATTTCTTTAAAAAAAATGGCAATTACAACATTTTTATAGTAACCACATTGCTTCCAATAGAACTCAATATAACTAAAACGAGACTTTTAAATATTAAGTTAGTTAAGAAGAACATGCAGGAGCCTTTTCTTTTTAAGGGTGTATCTAACAAAATCCAAAGATCCCAAGCTACCGTATAGTTTCCTTTTCTCTAGACGTGACCCGTGAGATTGAGATGACATTGAACACATGGACACACCACAAACTGAAGGATGCTAAAACTTGCCATCGCGTTGCAAACTGTCAGCTTCGTAACTGCGGCAGTAAATCTCCCTGCAGCCAGCGTTTGGGGCTGAAGCGCACTCACACTCGTGACATTTCAAAACAGTCCCAAACCACCCTGACAGTTTTAGGGTGTTTCTGAACCAGCATTGCTTTTCACAGAGTCTGAGTAAACAGAAAGAGCTGACCCCGAAAATTAAGTCAGCCTCATACAACATCGATTTTCAGTGTCACGAAGAAATACGAGATACTACACACTACGTAAAATTTCTATGGATAATCATCAATAATGTGGTGCAGAGGCAGAAGGGAATGCAGTGCACGCATAGAAACCTCCTTGCTGTCTTGATTTCCCTTCTCTCTGAATCATCTATTTGATCATCTAACGGCTGGTGTGGACCCGCTTTCAATCGAGCATAATTCCCCTTACAAGCTCCTGCGCGCACCCTGGCTTCGCCGCATCCCTCCCGGCACGTCATGAATGCCCAGCACGCAGCAGATAGGCCTGGGGAACAGCGGGGTCACATCCCCACTCCCACCCCAACAGGTCTTAAATATATAACGCTTAATGCATCGTCTGCAATTACTAACCTTGAACGCTCTCGCTTGCAGACCGTAAGACAGCGCCCAACTCTCAGAGGTCCAGGAGCATCAGGTATAGGCACCTCGCTGAGAATTGGTGGTTTTGGGAGCGCTTTGCATGTGTCAGCCCCATGCTGCTGTGCCCGGGGGCACGTGGGCTGCCACAATGAAAAGACCCTGGAGACCACCTGCGGGGCACGTGTGTTCATCTGCACGCCTGCCTACGTGTCTGTGCTCACCCAGAGACTGCCGAAAAAAAAAAATCTGTGAAGCTCTAGTGTGCACAGAGCAGCGCGAGATCTCCTTCGCAGCATCCCAGGAAGCCCTGGGACCAGGAATCGGCACGTGTGCTGCCAGTGGCCAGCACAGTTATCTGTAGATGTGTTTACACGTCAAGCTCAGACAGCTTTCAGCACAGGTGGGTACTTTTGTGATGGACTAAAACGTAGACGTGATCTGACTCGCACCCAGAGATAACACTGCCCCATCCAGAAAGCCATTCCTGAAAACAAGGCTCCTGGTATCGACATCTTATGAAATATGCCTTTTGCCCATAATTCTGCAGCTCTGCCTTGCTTTGAAAAGCAGGGCTTGCACCACAGACCCTCTACGTGACGCACCACAGCCGTGGGCTTTGTCTGTACCAGCCGGCCTCGAATTCCCAAGTGGGCAATCTCGGTGGGAAGGGTCTGGTCTGGTTAGCTAATACATTCCTTCAGTCTATGTCAAAACACAGTCTGCCGCCAGTTCAGAGGCTTACAGCTTCCTACAGCCCTGCGAGATACTCGTCCGCGCAGGTGTCAGAGCACATTACAAACCGAGGCAGGAGCTGCAGCCGTATTTTCTGTACCGTGGTGGAAGGGGTTCATTTTCAATGCCAGATTTAACACAATATTTTACTGGCGTGCAAAATATCACCCCAGATCTTCATGCACAAAAAAATATCTTAAATAAGCTAAAGCATCTTTGAATATAAAAGACTTAATGAAAGCTATTTCAGACGTTACTCACCGTATCTGGGTTGGTTTTGCTGCCTTCTATGACAGAGGAGAAACGGAGACTACACCTATTCTGTATATTTTTGAAGTACTTGGAAAAGTGGGAGAGGCAGGAGAGTACCCAGCGGTGTCTCATCCACTCGCATCGTCTCAGCAGCCCCCCGATAACAGGGACGCAGATGGTGGGAGCCCACGCTACGATGTCAAATTATGGGAACAAAACAACAGAATCGGTGTAAAGCTTTGTGGATGGTGCTAGGACAGACGGCTCCCTGCGGAGACTTCAGGAGGGGCTGGAGAAGAGGCCAGTGCCAGCCACACAGCTCTCAAAAGGGGGCCTGGAAAATAACCACTATTAACGACAAACGCGGGGGATTTCACCGGCAGCCTGCTGCCTAGTGTATTTAGGTGCTTTTGCAAATCCAAGCCAAAGCAATACACCTCACAAAACACCAAGATACTGAAGACAAGCTATAAGAGAAGATGGAATTTAAAATCTCTTGACTAGCCTTCAGGATAAAGGAGATTTTCTATCACAAAAAGCTATCAGTCCAAACAGATGCCTCTCCAGAAGACGGGAATACTTCTCTCTGACAGCTTCCAAAGGTTCAGCAGCATAGCTATTTTTGCGTGTGGAAAGATGTTTTATTTTTGCGTCTCCATGGCTACTGGAAGACCATCTGGCATGTGCTGACTCAGCACAGTGAGACGAGAACTCCTTTGCGCTTGTGTGTTTCTCAGCACCGTTTTAATTAGCGTGCTGGTGTCCGACTCCCTTAGCCTCAACCCTTTTCTTCTGACACTTGCCCAGCCGTACTGAGCCAGCCTCTCTTGTCACTTCACCACCGACGCTGCAGGTACAAGCCCTCCCTTCTCTCATTAGCAGTGATGAAACTGTCACTTGTGCATCACTAAGGGCAATTTCCTTGGCAATGAGCCACCCAACACCAATGATGAGAAAGTGGAACAAGCCTACTCAATGTTTTTAAGACCCCTTAGTCCAAGGGGCTCTGCAGACCCCCCTCCTCTCCATGTCTCCATCCCAAATGAAAGCCTGGAAAGCATCCTGCCCACCCCTTCTTGCTCTTGTGGGCTGAAAGGAGGCACTTAAACAGAAACCAGCAAGGTTCACAATTTACGTAAACAGCCTGTTTTCATACCCGTTGCTCAACCTATTACTAATATTTTGCCAGCCACACACATTCATCTCCTTAAAGCCCACGGCAAAAATTCCCTGCCATTTCAAAGGGTGCAGGATTTTGCATTCCAGGCTGACGGCAAACATTTCTGAGTGCCACTTTTTAATGGGGCACAGATTTCTGCTGAGGTTTGGCTTGTCTGCACCAGCTGACATGTAACTGTATAAAGGATCAGCTGCAAAACCAGCCAAAAGCTGCAAAACCAGCCAAAGCAGGAGTATAATGGTAGAAAACCATATAAAGGATTTGGCCTGTAGGAACAGCTGCAAAAGTAGTCAAAGCAGGGCTAAAGTGGTGAAAAACGGAGAAAAACACGTCTCCTTCCCTTCTCCCTCCTTTCTGATCCACAGATTTGGAGGAAGAAAAACACTTTTGGAAGTGGGACCCCAGCTGTGCCTCCCCAGGAAACCAGGGGGCAATAAACCCATGTGGATATTAGCTTTTTCCTTCTCTCTCTGTTGAAGGGATCCCATTTTAGTGCACTTTAGCCACACACCAAACTTGTGACCGGCTCCCCCTGGGTTCCTGTGCTGTCTCATCCACGCCAGGCAAAGTCACTGGTCCCCAGGGCAAAGCCACCGGTCCCCAGGGCGCACATGGGCTGGGGACAGCTGAAGGGGATTTCAGCCCATTTGGGCAACCCAGCCGCTTTTCCTCATTTCACCCACCAGCGCGTCCCCCTCCATGCACTTACTCAGGCCTGTTGCACTCTCGTATCGCTGTCTTTATGCCGCCACCGCAGGTTCTCGAGCAGGTCCCGAAAGGGCTCCAGGTCCCCCAGGCTCCGTCTATCACCGGCGCCTCTCGCTCTTTGGGCACGCACATCCCAAACCGGCAGTGCTGCGCGCGAAGGAGAGAGACGGGAAAGGTGGGTTTGCGTTGCTTTGGCATGACGAGCCGACCGCCAGCCTGCATGCCAAGACTCAGGCTTACTTATTTCTCAACCACTCGCGAAATGCAGCAAGGATTTTGCAATCTAATAAAATTTAACTTCTTTATTTTTTTGTCTGTCACCCCCATATTTTTTTTTTTCCCTTTTTGCACCCTTAACTGAAGAAGCGAAGGCAAGCCACCGAGTCCACGGGAGCAATTTATGGGAAAGAAGACCGAGGACAAGAGCAATCACTGAATATCCCCTGTTTACTGGTGCCGAACAGCACGGCAACGCTCGCGGCGCTGGCTTTTCAAAAAGCTGCTTATCTGATTTCCTGGAGAGCAGCAGGAACCGCACCGTGCCAGAGACAGACAGCAGGGAAAAACACCAGGGAAAACTCAAACCTCACCACAGCTGTACAAAGCCTCTGAACAGAAGAGGGAAAGGAAACTTCCAAAACCAAAGGGCAAATGAAACAGAAAAATGAATTCCTCAATCCAAAGTATATTTTTTTTTTTTTTTCCACTCAGCCATAACATGGGACTTGCCAAGGCCTGGCCTACACTTTTGTTTTCCAGCTATAACTCTTGTATTCTTTTGTTTGGAAAACTGGTTTAAATTATCTTGGCAAGCCCCCGTCCCCCATTTTTATGGTATAAATTGTGTCCCTTTGGGGTACGCTTGCTAGTTCGACTACACAGACTTCTGGAGAGGTGAAATCTTGGGGACAGACACCTTCTGGCTCCACCAGACGGAAAAGTGTCCCCCAGACCCACGAGAGCAGGGCTTCCCTCCCGCTGAGACTCGCTAAAGCAGGCTGAAACCCAGAGACGCGCTCATCTGCTGGCGGATGCCTAAATCTTTGCAATTATAGGAAGCCCAAACATTGCTGATTGCCCACAGATTAGAAGAGGTTACAGACTTAAAGAAGAAAACACGTAGTGCATCAATAAAATGTTCTCTTGCAATATTTCTTTGCGCCAGATGCTCTTCGGACAGGGAAACATCTGACAATATTTATGGGAATGGGGTTGAATTTACTGATGTACCACGTTTTTCCAGCCCTTTCACTGACAATGGAACAAGGTTGTATCAAGACACACCCACCGTAAGCTCACACCCCTTTTTAGACATCCTTATGAACCACCTTGGAGAAAGAAACCTGGGAAAACAGAGCAAAATCAAGCTATCATGGGGGTTGTGCATCCAGCCCGTAGGACACTGGCTCTGCAGCACGTTTAACACCTTTTGCCCACGACGGCCGGCTTGTGGCATTGCGTTACTGATCAATAAAGCTGATCTCGGGTGCATTTGCCCAGGGGCATGGTTTGCAGGGAGGCTGAACAACTCATAACTTGGGTCCTAAATGTGGTGTTTGCTCAGAGATGAGCATGGTCTCCAGGCTGCGATGTGCCCTGGATTTGCTTTCCCTTGAAGATTTGATTCCCCAGCTAGAAACCGGCTGGAAAATATCTGCTACAGTAAAGGACAAGAATAAAATGAGCCGAAATACCCGTTTCTTTACTGCAGGACAAACTGCAGGCATTTAGAAGGTTGAGAAACTGCAGGATGGGGTCCCCTATGCCAGTCCCGTACAGGGACAAAGAGGTCCGACAGCTGTCATCAACGTAAAAAAATATGTAACACCAATCCAACAGCCCTGTCCCGGTGGAGAACTTCTCACAGCGATGGTGATGCTCACAGCTAAATACATAACCACAGTCATGCTTGGCACCGCTGACCCTTTGAAGATGACTGAATAGCTAACCAGTGAATGTACACAGCTAACAGACCGTGACGTGACATGACCTATACGTCTCCCATCCGATGGTTGAGAATTAACCAGGAAATCACCTACATCCCTTGATCTTATTAAAAACTGGGGGTTGATGGTAAAGCAAAGGGGGAATTAAAAAAAAAAAAAAAAAAAAGAGCATTTTTTTTAAAANAAAAAAAAAAAAAAAAGAGCAGTTGTTTTAAATAAACAGCAAGATTATCTTATGGAAACGCAATGGTGTTTCTTGGAACCACACTGTGAATAGTCTGGCTGCGCAACCTTCGTGCCTTTTGTATTTTAAAAATAATTTCTCTATTGCGTTACAACAGCAAAAACTAAAAAGCCTGCCAGGGTTCTCTTTCCTATGAGCTTACGGATCAGAGAATGAAGAGAATAAAAGAGTTTTTGTCTGGAGCAAGTTCAAAATAACTCAGACACAGAGTTGAGCAGGACAGCAATGGCAGGGACGGGAGACGTTACAACAGACTTTCCTTTCCTTTGTCTTGCCACTGGAGTCCCAGATAATTCACCAAATCCAGCTCCCATCCTTGGGCTGACTTTGGCTGAATAGATTAGCAGGGGGCAGACAAGTGCTGTGAAGCTTCATGCATGCATAACATATATGCTACCTGCTGCCATACGGCAGGAGACAGAAATGATTACTATTCCTCTACTCTTCTTTTCACCATTCTTTAAACAACCCTGAAAACCACAAGAGAGAGAGGCCCAAGTTTACGACTCTCTCTATTTTCTTCCAGTGATTTATTTCCTCCCGACAACGCACTGGTGCTGTGAAACACTGTAAAGCATCACGACTGGTGCTCACCCAGCAAAGGCCAAACTCCAGGCTGGGCTTATTACTTAATTTAGCGATATCAAATTCAGTGTCCTCACAGGCAAAATATGCATAAGCTAATACTCCCATGTTTGTTTAACGTCCTTGATTTAAGAATAAATATAGAGCCCGGTCAAATCTACATACCAGTAATTTTAGCTAGCTGATTTTTCTTAGCGATTCAGGCTCCCTCATTTCCAAAGATATCTCCATAAAAAATGGCATGGTATTTTCTCCGTCTGCCAACCCGTATATCACAGGCTTTAAACATGCAGAGTTGAGGCAAGGCGTTAGTCAGCAAGCAGCAGTTTGACGGGGCTCTTGGCCACCGCAGAGTACCAAAATAGTAATTTATTCCAATGAAAAGCGCTCCAGACTCGCACCTCAGCACTTCACAAGCCCAAGTAAACACTGGGGAGAAGAGAGTTTACGATGATCCAAACCTTAAGCTTGAATTAGACCGACACACAGATGCAAGAATTACTCTGTAAAGCCTTTTTGTGAGAATACATTCAAATGCCTGCACACAAGTGGACTGAATTAGCTTTTCTTAAGAGCCCATCTGCTCTCAGCTGAGGAGTTCAGGTCACACTTGTCCAGTTTGTATAAACTTGTCAAATGGGCTAAATTTGCGGACTGAAATGTTTTTGCTTACACGGTCTTTTATTAAGAGCCATGCAGCTGGACACTGCCTCCTGGGTGACATGGTAACTCTGAGGAGGTGCCAATCTGCTCAATTGCGGTTGTTTGCACATCACTCTGGCCATATCCAAGGGTAACGGCAGGTTTATCGGAACAAAATTGCAGCCCTGATTTTTTTGGATTTCGAGAAAATAGTTATTTCTGAGTTTCCAGCAGTGAGCAAACACAGAAGTTGAAGACACAAGGTCTCAAGTCAAGGGGATTCCACAGATGCCTAAGCTTTATCCTGAGCCTCAAAAAAGGGAAGTTTTTACATAAAAACATTAAATATCAGTGCACGGCTGGCTCCAAAGAGTAGCACGGGAATAGGATTTCCGACCACATCTCTAATGCACATTCTCAACAATAAAGACAAACGTGTTGATTGTGCTTTTCCCTAAGAAAGGAAGACAAATTGATACATTATGCCCATTGTCTTGAAGGAAATCAGTCAAGCGTCACTGAACAATTGACTTTTCAGACACAGGCAACAAAAGATTAATTACCAATATGGAAAATTGTATCTAAAATAGCATCCAGACATGTTTATTAAAATACCTTTGAAAGACTATGAATTTAAATGTTGACTCTTTCTAAAGAAAACTTTAAATGTTCATCATTAATAGCCAGAAAAGCAAATTTTTAAGCTATACCTTGTAGAATACCATCACACTTTTTTTACTAGATGGAGAATATTTTTGTTCAGACAAAAATTATGAAAACTAGTTAGCATTTTTCTTCAAAAGCTTCACTACCAAAATTAAAAAAAAAATTATAATAATCCTCTCGACTATTTTTCTCCAGATCTGGACAACTAAAACCTAAATACTTATTCTAGAAAGCACAGCGCTAGCTGGAAACTAACATTGCACATGGAAATTGAAAGTGTTTATGAATTACTGCCAAAACTGTTCCATACAGAAAATGTCAACCAGTTCTATATTCTACTCTGAAGTTGTCAAGATGAGAAGCCAGTTGGCAAGTTTATGTTACACAAAATTACTAATTGCTCACATCACATAGGAAATGTCTAATAAAAGCCTAGGGAAGCTTTGCAAAGGTTTTGCTCCTTTTGCCCAAGAGTTCACTCAAGGGCATTAATTTAAAAAGATAAGCACTCCAGAAAGAATACCTGTTTTAAAACAGCATTATGCCAAGGAGTCGATTTTAATGACTTTACCTGGCATAGAGTTGACCCATGCCCGCCAGGCTTATAACACACAGAGCTGTTTTGGGCTTCCACCCTTGCAGTCAGCAGCTTTGCCCCATACAACTGGCATTGGGATAGGATGATTTTGAGTGATATGCTTAGCCCGAGCCCTGGGAAGCATAGCTACAAGGCACAAACCACCAGGTATTACAGACCTTTCCAGGCTCACATTCTGTCCCATCAGCCCAAGGTGTGTGTTGGGTACGACATCCCTTGTGCGCGCCATCTATGTTAATACACCAAAGTCGCCGACACTGCATCTGCTTAAGTTATTGAAAAGATCAAAATATTAAATAAATACGTGCACATGCTTTACCAGATACATGATCCTTTATGAAATTATCCCCTTAGGATTTAGCTCACAAGCTTGACAATAATTTGATGGCTTGTGAGCCTCCCATTCATCCAGCCCCAGTATTTTGCCTTGGCAACACCAGGAAAACCAAGGTGTGGAATTTCACTTACCATATACGGGCACACTTGAGATCCAGGTCCAAAAATTAACTCACATTGTTTGTTGACGTCATAAATCAGCCCTGGGAGCTGCTGAGGCAATGTGTAAGTTCTTGATGAAGGTTCATCAAGCAAACACTCTCCATAACCAGTGCTACAACGCAAAGCAGAGAAATGGTGTTAAACAGGAGGTGATGGCACTAGAACCCATTGATGTTTACCGAGCCAGCCTTGGGCCAGATGTGCACCACATTTGCCATATTTAACAAGCACTACAGCAGCTACTGCGGACTCAAGCACAGGAAGGTGCATCACCTACTCACCACCACCCCCGTGCTGTGCTAGCGACCATCCACCACCGTGCAGTCAGCTGCCCTGGCAAAAGCTTTTCTGAGCATGCACAACCTGCATTTAGTTGCTGAATAAGCGCTGGTATATATTTAGAAAGAAAATCATTGATTAGCAGAAGCGGGGGACTGAGCTTCTGGATTTGCCAGGACACCATCATGGCTCTCGTTCTGCTCCCCATCACAACACATGGGAAGGCATCACGGCAAAATGGGTGATCACTGTGCATCAACTGACCCACGGGCTCCTGGAAGAGTGCTCCCACCATGGACTAGTGCCAGGGCTTTATCTTGACCTGTGGAGCAGAAAGGCAGATTCAATCTGCCTCCTAAAACACAGCTCCGTATCTGAGCCACAGGGCTTGGAAAACTCACTCTTCAGGTTCAGAGGAGAACACACATTCCTTAAAAGCAATATCCATGGGGGAAGACTTATTCTTCCCCATAGAGAGGCCGGTCCTTGCCAGCTTATCACGAGGCTGAACTGGCAGGGACTGGATGCCAGGGGTGCATTCCTGCTCTATGCAAAGGATGTGTGCACACACAAATCCCTCCAGTTTCCTCCAAATGCTGCACACTAGGATTTCAGATTAACTGATGAACCCCATGGGATGCATGCACGTGTAAAAACAGCCTAACACATGCATATGCAGAGCCTTACTCCAGAAATTCAGTGATGTATTTCCTACTGCATTTTGACCACATCCAGGGATTGGTGTAGAAGTTCAGTGTTGGTGCCATGACATGCTGTTGATTTTTACCTCCATCTTCTTTGCACTTATGATTGTCATCGTGCGGCATGTTAAACCTAAGAGAAACGCAACAGCAAAAAGGACAGTCAGTTAAGTGGCAAATGTCAAGTATTTAGCATAGCAAAAGCAACAGTGTGAACTAAATGCAAGCAAACCCAAGAATTTTTCCTAGATATGCTACTGTCAGATATTACAGATGAAAGGTATTAATATGCACATATTCATAAGTGTCAACAAGCATTGCTCAAACTGGGTTCCTAGCACTCGTCTGCAAAAAGCTACGCAGCACCCTGCTAAGCTGTCCACACCACGACACCACGATTGAGCCAGACAAGTCCCTGAGGGAGCCTGGAGTAAGATGCAACGTTGGCTGTAGTTTCCTTTCCAGCTGACGGTCGCAATCCTGCAGGCAGGCTGGAGTCCGGCCCCACCTTCATAAAAATGGCAAGTTCTCTGGAATTGAGCCAAAGAGCCAAATTTCTGAAGGAGATGAATGACTTGAGCCCACCGACCACCGGTGCCCGAAGTCCCTTCATGCACGTTGGCAGCACCCTAACGCTGGCTGCAAAACGTCTTCTAATGCAGTTGAATACCTTGGGCCACGCTGATCCTTCAGGCTGTTGCCTAAATAGGGCTGCAGAGGGGATAGACTTGGCTTCTACATATTATGTGGCAGGTTTACAAAATGCCATCAAGCATCAATATCAGTGGAAACCCACGCGAAGTTTGCAGCACATGACATATTGAAGAATGCAGCAAATACGCTAACAGAGACAGAATGGCTTAAAGCGCTTGGCCGTTTGAAGTGGAGAAGGGGAAATGACCCGGTGTGATCCTGCGTTCGAAGGCTGGGGAGTTTATATCCCATTAAGGTTACCTCCAATGAACCACCTTTTCACTCAGCTCCCTGTAAAAGAGCAAAGAGGCGGCTCCTGCTCGGGAGCTCCTCTCACCCCTCCGGCAGCTCTGGGGCAGCATTAGTGAAGGAATTAGCCACAGGTTAGGTGTGGGGAACGCCAAACCTTCAGGGACTCTCTCTCAGGAAATCTTATTTAAACAAATACTACTGTGGTTAAAAATAGACCGTCTCAGCCAGCTCCCTGTGCAAAAAAAGGGAGGTTTTGAGAGATCTGTTCCCATGCTCTCATCCATCCCACACTTACAGACCTCCACTGCAAACCAGGTTTGGGACTGAGTTGCAACTGGTGAGTAAAGGACTGTGTGATCTAAGATGATTTTTCTCGCTACCACTCTGAAAAAAAGTCAAAATCAGTTAAAAGAACTTTCTACTGGAGGGGGTACATCTTGAATGACACCATCTCTTCTGGGGATGTCCAGCAGCATGAGATTTTCCTTTGTGAAAAGGTTCAGGAGGTGGGTCAGGCTCACTTACATGTCCCGATCACCTGCCAGACACCCTGGGTATATTCCTTCCTTCGGTAGCACCGTGCATGGCACTGGGATGAGCCGTGGCAGGCTGAGGACCTGCTCTTGGAGGAGACTTCAGTCTCAAAGGCTAGGTAAGATGTGCCCACGCCCCTTGCTCTGGTCCTCCCCGAGGCACCCAGCCCCAGCCAAAAACCTGGCTAGTCCCAGTGGCTTGGCCAAGACGTCACAGCTGCTGGGGCAGATCCTGCTGACACCCGCACGCAGATGTGAGAAGATGCAGTAAAAAGGGACATTTTGTTAGCTTTCCTCCCCTGGTTAGGTCCTGCTTGGGGTACACTCTATCACTCATCCTCCCCAGAATGTGGGTCTGCTGTTTTTACTGCTCTCAGATGGGCTCTGGAGCACCCCACCGCCTCCCGGAGTCACACCACAGCCTAATCTTCCTTGGTGGTGCATCTTCTACACAAGTACATCTATCTCTTCTCAAATAATTAGGCTAGGCAGGTACCAAGCCTAGCCTGGCTGGCAAGCCCTAGCTAGCATAAATCTTGGGCTATTTAAATGTAAATGTATTTACATAAAACATACACATGGCCAAGTTCATGTGCTATTGTGAAAGCAGTGCTCAGTCCGTTATCTTCACTAATGGAACAGCTCCTGTATGGGTCACAGACTGTGCCCAGCTCTGCCAGACCTAGGAGAGAACAAAGAGGTTTATGTTAGAAAAAGAAATGCTGCCCATGGTTCAGCACAGGCAACTAACATTGTCACTACAAAAAAAAGTGATTAAAAGACAAAGAAAAGGTTTTCCTTACCCAGAGTATCACATTTGTCGTGCGCTCTGCAAATATCCTGTCTGAAAGCAGAACAGACCTGACACATTAATTCTCAATGCAGCAGTGTGTTAAGGTAGAAGCACAATAACAACAACATCCAAAAGCAATTCTTGGTCCTCCACCAGACGTTCTCACGCTGGCTGGCCACACCGTCCAGTTGGGGTCTGAACCAACTCCCTGCCATAGTAAAGAGTTTTTCATCTTACGTTGAACCCACGGGCAGACCTTGGACGGTCCCGAACCTCTCAAAGTCATCTACCGGTATGGTGGAAACATTATCCCAGTTCTGCTCACAGTTACACTGCTCCCACAATTGCAAATGTCGTTACAGCCACATCAAAAGCCGAACATTTCCCGTAGCTGCGTACATCCCACACTCGCAGCCTCTGCCACGCGACTGGCTACAGCTCTCACGAGAACATTCACCATACCTGGTAACAAGCACGGCTGTATCGTGTTGAAGGTGACTTCCTTCAGGGTGGTTCTGGAATTGCTGCCACTGGCAAAAGTTTTTTAATGTTGTCTGGGCATTGTAAGATATTGCAGGACCATCCTAATAAGCGACACACAGAAAGCAGGTATTTTAATCACTCATTGCAATTCTCACTACAAATGCCAGTGTCAAACAGAAGGAGAAGAAAACCACTTCCATTACCTGTTCATTATGTATCACGACCAATTTCACAATAACAATATTAATTAAATTTCCAATGCTTGGGTCTTTGTAGATAGAAGCCACCTGTTTCAAAAAGAAATATTCAGAATTATTGCTGACATTGAAGGAAAAAACCAATAAGACAATACACACACGTTTTCCATTTTGCAACTGTATCTCCTGAGCCGCTCTTCTGCCCCACTCAGCGCTCTGATGCTACTTGGAGAGACCTCCTGCCAGAAGGTCAACTTTAGAATGAAAAAAACCTGCTAGTATCACAGAAAACCAACATTTGCTTTTGCTGTAACACACATTTCAACAAATTACAGGATCATTCTGCTCTGAGATACAATGACCACCGACCAAGACTGTCAAAAGCAACTTATTCTCTCAAGTTTTTAGACCTGCACTTCTACCCTCAAATAGGATGAAAGCCCCTCCAGTGACACAACTATGATGGATACTCACTTCCAAGACACTAGGTATCTACGGAGCTGCCTGTTTGTTGACTACACTATTGCATCCTAGTACCAGTAGCGACTAAAACACTTGTCCTCAGCCTGGAAAGCCAGCCCTAGCACTATGCTAAGGATCAAGGTGACCGCAGGCTCCTCCTTGCACAACAGCAGGGGAAGTCGTGCAACTGCAAAACCTACTAGCATCAGTCCCTTGGAAGGCACAGTCCCCAAAGCACCTTTTAAATTCAGCTGCTATTTCACATGGGCCTAAGCAAAAAGAAGAGTACAGCGTGTGGAGTAAAGGAGCAGTGACACTTCTCGTGCTGCCTGGGATTTGGAAAGCTGGATGGGAGAGGTGTGGAAAAGGTTAGGAAACATGATAGGTCTGGGGAGAAGATGGCTCCAACCAATGCTCCCCAGCCAAGTTTTACCAGCATTATCTCCATGACTGGCCAAGGCAAACAGATGGTATTGCATAAGAACACAGCAGAAAAGGAGACTCTAGATAGTGACCGCTAGACTCCCCGTAGTTGAATACTCACTATTGACATCAACGTTAAGACATAGTGCTGTAGATTAGCTCCATGGTAGGCGACCATCCTGCTGTCAGCCACCACCATCACCTCCACAAACCGAGGGTAGGAGAGAAACCGCTTTGTTCTTCTGTGGCTCTTCTTTTCACTGATGTTCCCAGTCTTGTTGCTATCTGCAGAAAATGAATTCACTTCCAGGCTGTGTTTTAACATCTCCATGTCAGTTAACAAGCTGCTTTCTGCCCACTGTCTTCTCCAGTGTTTCCGCTTGTTCTTTTTGTGACTGTGTTCGCGATCTGTGATTAAAAAGCAGAGGAAAAACGTAAAGTACATTCTGGAGTGAATAGAGTTAATACCATATGCACGTTATGTCAAAATAACTATCTACTTCAACCAAGAGTTATAGCAGGATTGTTCCAAACAGCTAACCAAACCAGAAGGAGTATGTGGAAGCCCGCCATGTAAACCAACATCTAAGGCTTTTCTTAATTTTTAAAGTAATCTTTTGGAATCCAACGGCACTTAAATGTGGACATTCACGTAAAGGCTTTCCACAGCAGAACGTCTCCTCGCCCGCGCAGGAGGGATGGAGCCGGGGCTGCAGTTCAGTTTAACTCCGTGCGAGCCCGGTGATGGTAATTAGCCACCGCAGCAGCAATGTGAGGATTCTGGGCACGTCCAAGGTGGTCAGGAAACCACAGGAAACAAAGGTCCAAATCCTGTATTTCTAACTCAGGCATGAAGGACGGCAGGATTTGGCCTTCATAGCGAAGCAATTATATATGATTTATTTCTGTCTCTAACAATAACATGGCTGGGCTTCAATTGCCCCCCTCCCTTTATTATTCTGTGCTACGGGAATGGTAAAGGTCATCTAATAGCACAGCTGCCACTGGCTAAAGAATAGAATTCAGGAAGTTTCACATATACTGCTTTTGATATTCAATTAGGCCAAACATAAAAGCAGCCTGAAAATATACTCCATGCTGATACAAAGACGACAAAGTGAAGAGGGGGAACAGGCAAATAAAACATATGGAACGTGTACAATTAAGATTTACCATCTGATTAGTATGTAATTATAGCATTATTTAAATGTAAGAGCAAAATCAGCCTTATTTGATGCCACTTAATTTTTAATCAGTTCATCATAGGAAGAAGCTAATTGAATGTGATTCATCCATGAGAGACTGTTCGCTTCTGCATTTAATATAAAGCCAGATCTGAACTACTCATCTAAGACTCCAGGCTACAACCCTCATGCTCTTTGTAGCTTTAGTTTAATTTCATCATGGTGGTGAAAAATATCGCGTTTCCTTATCTGACCTACTGAGTAGGTTTGAGGAAGCATAATATTAGGGAACAAAGGAATATTCAATGCTCAAACAAGATTGAAATGATAGGAAACTTCTTAGCTATTTTTCCTGTGTAGTTTCCTCTTAGGATATTTCGTAATAATTTAAAAAAAAAAAAAGAAACATAGAAAACATTCTCTAATATCAAGACAGGCAAAAGGGGTTGGCCGGCTTCTACACATCTGAAAAATGCTACCTTTTTGCCCTGCGTGTAAATAGGCAATAGAATATTTAAGAATTAAATTCTGTTTACTCTGCACTACCTAAGCCCTACGAATTCCCCTTTCTTGATATAGTCCAGACCACCTTAATACAGCAGAGACTCCGCAGTTATTTGAGTAAGAATTTGAGAAAGCCAATGGCATTTGTGGTTATAATTGGATTGCCCTAGTTCCTCTGCACTAATCAATGCCCTTGTGTTGGCAAGGTTGTGCTCTCACGCTGGCACGGCTTCGTGGGCAACTGTGACATTATCCCGACTCCTTCAGTGCCAATCAGCCCAGGAAGCCAACTATGCATACAAATAACCTAAAGGTGAGAGGAAGACCAGACGGAGGAGAAAGTGCAAACCTCAGCCCTTCAGCCAGTTCCCCTCCTCTCTGCACCCTCAGCCAGTCACTTATGTTTCCTTTTTAAATAACTAACTTCCAAAAAAAGCAGGTGTTCAAGGAAAAATGAGTTAAGGATGGAGAGATGCTCAACAAGCCTTGAGCAAGGCTGAAGGCAAGGCTGGAGGGTGAAGGCAGAGCTCTGCACCACCCACCGCCATGGCTCTGCAAAGCCCCAAACAGGACCATGGGGCTCTCGGGCATCTTCTCCTTCGGCCAGCCTCACAGAGGGAGGTTAGGTGGCAGAAGGAGGAGGAAATGCAAAGGATTCTTTGAAGAGGCACCTGTTATACAGGAGATGTTGAAAATAAGTTAATTGACATTCACCAGGCTTGCACTGAAATCCTGCAGCTAGTGTTGCCACAAGCACCAAAAAAAATACCACCCAAAAACCAGAGCGGTCCACATGAAATGCCAGGTCTGGTTCAGAAAGGCCCAACCTGACCCACCATGCAGGAGAACTAGAGCCCAACACAGCCAGGTACACCCAGCACACAGGAAAAACTACCTTTCTTTCCATTGCAAAGATCTGGCACAGCGTCACAAAATCATTTAGGTTGGAAAAAACCCTTAAGATCATCAAACCCAATCATTAACCTAACACCATCAAGGGCACAGTATCAGTGTACCTCCCCCGTCCAGCACACAAATCACGACAGCCAAACCATCCCTTCAAAAGCCAACATATTTTTTTCTAGGTATGAAGTCACTCCAAAACTTACTGCATGCTATTTGGACAAGTCACGTATAGTATGTTTGCCAGGCTAGTTGCTGTAAAACCAAGCATATGAGAGTGGGGATGCATCGCACGTAAAGCCAGTCCTGGACTTTGATAGTAATGAACTGTTATCTTCACCCATCGTTCTGGCATATAACTACACTCAGAGGTGGTGCACATGCACCTGTAAAAAATTAAACACTAATGGCAGTGCACTGCTCTCAACCCATCCATAAAACCCCCACCAGCGTTAATGGGAGTCGCGCACAAGGGACTGGCAGTACTCCCTGTGCCTGACGCTGTTGATACCTCGCTTGCTCCGTTACAACGGATGCCACAGAAAAGCTCTGACCGAATGGTGCAGGATACTGCCGTTTAATCATGCAGAAGGGAAAAATCGCTTACAATACACAAGAAAACGGAAACTTTACAGCAACAGCTTCCTACTGCCACACACAACGCCAAAAACGGGTCTGATTTTTCCACCTGGTTTTGCTTTTTTTTTTTTTCCTGTTGTGTTAATATGTTAACAGAAATCAGTAAGGAAAATGGTTTGCTTGGAAAGCTCTCAAATTTTGCAAATGACCTGAAAAACATCTGCCTACACATGGCAGTAACTGGACAGGTTTAAGTAACAAAACATTTTCTTTAATTTGCAGAAAAAAACCAAACCCCAATGAGCAAGACAAACACTTTCAACCCCGCAAACTCCAGATCAATAATTCAAATACTAGGCAAGCCTATGCACTGACTCAACAGTTAATATTAATTTAAGAGGTGGCTAAAAGGCTGCTGGAATGATGTCCATTTTACTGCCTACTTTACTAAGACAGTCTCTGGTGCGTGCACTGTCTTTAGACAGACCTGGAGGTGTATGCTCATTTTTTAACGCTGGGTTTCTTCTTTGTTATGTGGGATTTAAAAAGGAGACCCAACCCTGTGACCAGGATATTCCTTCCTGATGGCATCTTCCCACCCGTGCCATTTACTTTTGCTTGCACAAGAAGCCTCAGCCCAGAACCCATTGAGCTGATTTATGGATGATTCCTGCTGATTAATGGACTTTTGGATCTGTCCCAAGGGAGAGAGCAGGGGAGACTCAGGCCCTACACGAGCACTTTGCCTGCATGAAAGGGTGACAGGGCAGAGCCAGGGACTGCTTTTGAAATAGTAGCTATTGTTATGCTAAACCCAGAAATTAAAAGAAAGAGCGATCGCTTATCCCAACAGTTCTAATCCTTTCCATTTCTACATTAACTTGTCCTTGGAATAGAAGGCAATTTGTACAATTAAATAAGACATGTGACAATGCAAGCAGTTCCAGTTCAGCTCCAAGTTCATGAGAGCTCACATAGCAGGAGGAAAAAAAAAAAAAAAGTAAAAAAAAAGTAAAAGAGACAGACCAAGAGAGGGGAAAAAATAATCTATTTCTTGAGATAGCAAGAGTAACAACCTCTTCTTGCTAGAAAAGGGGCACGGTCCTTTCAAACCAACTTACTATCATACATTTTCTGAATGTATGACCTAGGATTTTTAACATAAAATTTGCTCCTCAGTGGTTGGCCCATAACACTCCTAGACCTGCTCTGATCCAGCTACGCAGATGATAAAAATATCGTTTGGAAGTTAATGATTTATTGCACACCTCCATAAAGCAGATCAAGATGCAGCTGAGCTCCCTCCAGGCAGGCAGCTGGCGTGGGACCTGCCTCCCTCGACTCGAGCAGGACTCACGGCAGCAATCCCTGCCCAAACGGTTCGGTACAAGCTCTGGCTACAGTCGGTTGGCCCAAATTTGCTGCCTGTAGCTGGTACAACAGCAGTCACCGAAGTGGCTGCCATCACTTGGAAAAGAGAGGTGAGAGGCAAAATGGATTTTCTTCACGCAGAGGTCAGACTAGCTGAAACCAAACCGTATTTTTGGGCTCTTTCTGACAGGATATGGGATGGAAACTGCCTCCTCTTTAAACACATCCCACGCTGGACCAAAGGATTTTTCTAGCCCTGGATGTGTTTTAATTCTACATCATAGAATGGTTTAGGTTGGAAGGAATCTTAAAGATCATCTAGTTCCAACCCCCCTGCCCTGGGCAGGGACACCTCCCACCAGACCAGGCTGCCCAAAGCCCCGTCCAACCTGGCCTTGAGCACCTCCAGGGATGGAACCACCACAACTTCTCTGGGCACCACAACCTCCCTGGGCAGAGGGCAACATCAGGCTGTTTTATATCAGCTTCATATCTTTCAATATAACTACACATATATCTCAGATGAATTTGCAAGAGGCCAAATTCTCCCCTCTGTTACTGTGACCGTGCTGTTGTGGCCAGTATAACCCAGAGCTGAACACCCCTTCGCTGACAGCAGCTTCCCGCCCTGCTCAGACAACGGCCAGGGATGCTAACGCAACAGGGGAGCGGCGAGTGCCTTGCTCTGGACCACAGTGAAATGACCACTCCTATGAGCAGGACCAGTCCTGCCTTCCTTCTGGGTAGCTCCTTCACTACGCGACCAGAGCTGCTGCTACAGCTAGAAAGGGAAAACAGGCTTTACGGGTAGAAGTGAGATCAATAACCTTCAGAAGCGAAACGCAGGATACGGGCCAGCCAGGATCCAAAGAGAAAGATAATCTGCAGTAAGGGTGAAAATGAAAGTTTGCTTGATTTTTCTAATCTGCAAACCAGAAAGTGTTCAAAAGCAAATTCATCTGAACTCACTTAACTGACAGAGATCAACTGGAGTTTCAACTTTCTTTGGCAAGAACTGGATAAAACTGCATAGATCAAACTTTCATGGTTGGAACTATTGAAAATGCAGTAAAATATCAGACCTTTCACAGGTGCCACTATTAGGGCACAACAAAGGAGGGAAACTTTAATTTTCCCTGTGTTGTTCATACTTCCCTTTGAATTAGGAAACAACCTGGGCTCAAAAGAGTTCTCTCCCAAACTGTTCCAGGAGCATCAAATTATTGGGCTTTCTTTACTTCTTTACTTCTAAAAGAAACTTTTGCGTGAACGGATCATAAGCCCTCGTGACCCAAGTACACCTACTTGTTATTTTTCTCGCCTTCCTCTTCCACTTCGAATTTTGCACATACATTTTACTAAGTGGCTTCCTACGTGCCCAACTGGAGCAACGTTCAGATCCTCAGAAAGGTCCATGTCCAGGAGCACCTGCTGTTGAAGTCAGTCCCCCACATCAAGCCCAGGGCCTGGGAATTTGTTTGTAATATGTGAAAATACTCTTAAGGCCAGCAAGCAATGCTATAGAGCCATGAGCAGTTTAGACTGTCACTAAGCATCACTGATACAAAAATCAGAAGTCCCACCTCCACTCACCCACTGTGGCCTGCGGTGGCTTTGGCTATAGAGTCTCCAGCCTTGGAGATGCCAAAGCTCAGGGTGATGCTGAACCCAGCTACGTCTTTTGGGGTGATCCTGCCTTTCTCCCTGCTGCTTGAACCAGAACGCTTGGGAACCAGAGACTTGCAGTTAGCACCAATCAACTTCCCTTAGTAAGAAAATATTCTCTGCTTTTCTACCATGCAAACACCAAAGACCACACATACTTTAGACGTTTCGTTTCCTGATGATGTATGTGAGAATGCATTCCTGCCTTAAAGAATTTTTTTTCCTGCCTAAGGTAAGAAGTTGTACGTGAAAGCTACCAATTTTGCACAGTAGACAGAAACTAGATTAATGAACAAACCAATAAACTGCCCCTTTAAGAGAGCAGATAGCAACCCATGAGTTGAGCACGTGGCGGAAAACGATCCAAGATCACCTTACAAACAGAATAACTAAATAACTGCATCTCAGAACTGCAAGGCACAAAAGCACCATTGAACATGGTACAAAAATGGTTTAAGGTATGGCCGACAGAAAGTTACAGTGCTGAAAATCACTGATACCAGTTCCCTAATCCGTTGGTTCAGGAAGAAAAATAAACTAGCCCTGTAGAATGACTGAAGAAAACATGGCAAAATACCCTTGAAAACCATCCTGACACTGCAAGGGGCTGGGCAGTTTGCTAAAGTACATCCCAGTGTTTCACCTATGAGTAGACAGGCAGCTGAGCCAGGCTGTGGGTCAAATGGGTATGAATATACCATGGGCACACTGAGATACACCGGTGGCATTTCAGCACGTCAGGAAAACAGCCAGGGCTGCTGCCTTCTGCGCTGCCCGGGCTAAGGGAACCTATTTGCCTGCAGAGCTCTCGTGGTTCCCCTTGCTGAACCTGACTTCTGCCTTGCAAGCCACCCGAGCACCCAAACTGCTCGTTTGTTTGCTCTTAATGCAACTTTCAACGCATAACAGTCACAAGTAGGCCAACATGTTATCGCCGCTCACGTCCAGTGACACCTCTAAGGCACCAGTCCAAGAACAACTCTGAGATCACCACATCTTTGTTCTGACAACTCAGTAAAAGATGAGAAAAAATATCCCATTAGGAAGAAACTTTGCCTAGCAACTGGACACCGCAATGCTGGTAATGCCAATACAGGCACATGGGAAAAGAAGCCACAGAATAGTCAGCCTGTTTATTTTCTTTAGTATATACCATGGGGTAGAGATGGAAAGTACCAAAGTGATACCTCCCACTTCTCCCACCTGCCCTTCTTCAAGCAGGTATCCACACAAGTGATGTAAAAGTAGATGCAAAGTTGCAAGTACATCCAATTTGATTCCAGGAAAATAATTTAACTCCGTTCACTTACCATGACTAAGTTGGAAATCAATAATAATTTGTTTAGTCACAACCTTGGTCTTCCACTGTTAAGGAATTAAACTTTCTTGCCAGGCAGATGCTTGATACATTTTCAATACTAACAACAACAAAATGCGTGCACCTTGCTTCTAACTCACATTGAGAAATTTTCACACAAAACCGCAGTTATGGGATCTGTATCATTGGCTGCGATCAATTTTTTTTTAACTAAAGCCAGTCTAATACCTTATCTCATTTGCCAATACCACAGCAAGATAGCACAAACACTACAGCCAGATCCCTTTCCCAACTCAGTATGGGAAAAGCTTGTATTTGACATCCCAGGCCCATTTGACCAAGTTGGCTGTTGGCTGTTACTGTGCTATTACCTCAATAGGAAGCCAGAAATAGCACTAATTACATTAGCATATGGGACTTGTGACGTAACTCTCTCGTTTGCTCTTTTTGGGAGGGAAGGAAACCTGAAATAATTACTATCTGACTATGAATTACAATTCACTTCCTTAAGACGAGAAACTTTTCTGAGGGAAAGAACCAAGTCAATGTTTTATCCTGAGGCCAAAAGCAAAGCTGACAGCTTAAACAGACTTCTGAAAGAGCTCAAGGATTGCTCAACCTGGAAGCAAAGGCTTAGGAAAACCTCCCTGCGGATCTTCTGCAACCCCACGGCTACGTGAGACCCAGCAGTACAGAATTTGCCTGAAGACCTGCCTGGAAACCAGACACCTAGAATGTGAAATTCTGCTGGATGAAGGAGTTGAAAACCAAAATAAGGTCACAGTTGGAAGCAAGACAAATAGTCCAAAAGAAACTGCAAACATACAAAAGAGCTCTGGACCAACAGCTTGACTGCAAAGAATCTGGGATTTCACCACTGACCACTCACAAGGGTGCAAACATCGAGTCCTGTGGAAAAGGCATTCAAAGTTTCTGCCTCAAAACAGCTATAAAATAAGAATGTGACGCATATAAATTGTCTGTAGAACGAGTGTGAAATTTTCCACCTCTGGCCTGTTTGGCCCCATTCCCCATCATTGCTAATTCTAACACTGGGTAAACACCTCGAACCACAGCTCAGGCAGAGGCAAGAGCTCACCACCTCCCTGTGCCGACGAGAGACCACATTACATGAAAAGGGACAAAGTGAGGCTTTAGCCATAGCACCAGACCCCCAACACATCCTCCCCCAGGTCACCTCCCTGGTCACACCACCGATAACACATTAACAAACTCACACCCTGGCAACCTCAACCTGGCCACTCCTTCCCAAGCACATGGGAACGTGGTGGCAGGACTTCTCCTGCTTGTGCCATGGGTTCAGCAATGACTTCTCGTGCAGCTGGGTGGCACGGGAGAGGTGACAACCATCTGTAAGGGCTGAGTGTGCTAATTATCATGCGGGAACAGGATCGTAATCATCAAGCTGGCAGCACCAGGGATTGGCTTGCTCAAGACACAGGGCAGCACTTCTCTGCTCTGGTGGTTCCCCAGTGTCATGTTCAGTGGGAAGGCTTGTTAAAGTTACTATGAAAGGGTAATCTATTACAAATTACTCATTAATGCAACTGAAAAAATCAGTGACATATTACTGATTATGCCTGTGTCACACTAGCTCGGCGGCAAGACTTGGTTCATGCTGCTGATTTGCCTTGTGCTTTTTATATCAACCTTCTCAACGCAACTTAGACACAGACAACTTCTTTTCTCCTCCTGACCTGGACGAATACATGGGCCTTGCCTTTTCGGAGCTTCTGTGCCTGGCTGCACATGTGCTGCCTCCTGAGTAGTCAAACTGCTTTAACACTTTGCAACCAAAGACCCAGTTGCAAATTTGAGACCCTTCTGCGTCCGTTCCTGGCAGGTACTGGGACGTGCTAAGCCTCCAGGATGGTAATGCTTGGTGGTGTTTGGAAAGCAACCTCGAGCAGCTGAGTCACCGGGTTTTCCCACCTCCGCCGGCAGCGGGTGGAGGCATGGCCAGTTCCACGCAGGTAAGATCTGCTCTGTCCTGCACTCCTCTGAGCCCGCTTCCAAAAATCTCACCACCGCAGCGCAAATTGCTGGAAGGCCTCTTTGCTGGCTACAGCCCCTTGGCTCTCCTCCAGAAACAGAAAAAGCTCTAATCATCTTCCTACTAGTTTGGCACCATCAGAGTGTTATTGCTGCTTCTGCATGAGGAGTTTTGCCCGTGGTTGATATTCCCGCTTTAAGCACTCTCATTAAGGAGCCAGGACTTTGTGCGAGATCCTCACACACGGCTCCAGAGCCCACGTCTAACTCGAGGATGGGCATGGCTGACCGGCAGCAAGTCATGGGAACAGCTAGCGCTCACTATATATTCAGTCCTTGATTTATTCATCTCAGCCACAGATGGGTCTTAAACATAAAAGAATTATGAAAGACAAGGCAAGAACAGGGAGGTACTTACCTAACGAAGCTGGGAAGGAAACACAAAGCACAGATCAGAAGAGCAAAGTGAACGCAGTGGGAACAAAGAAGGAGCTGCCCAAAAGAGTTAATTTGGGAATCCTGCACCGGGGTCACTGTAAAAGCTGCAAGGAACTTGCAAAGTTTGGAGCAATAAATAGCTGAACACGCAGCAGAAGTGGGAAGATGAGAACGCCCAACTCTTGCGTTTATACTCATGGCCATAGGGCAATTGTGGATCGGTGCCACCAGGCAGGTGGAGGCCACATCTGCCTCAGAACAAGGGGTGCCCAACAGGCAGAATCATTGGGTAAGATTCAGTAAAAGGCTAAAGCTGTCCCAAACCCCAGCAAAACTTCAGAGACGCCAACAACCAAAATCTATGTAGAAACATATTAATGACATAAAACATGGAAAACGTGAGGGAAAGGAGAGGCAGCAGAAAGGGACACAGAGCAAGAGGCGGCCTGAGGTGATTTAGTTAGGTGACGACCAGAAGCAGTGTCCTGTTGGCATCTGGAGCCGGACCTCTCTCTGCAAGACCAAACCTTTGGGGCTTCACAGGGAAACCGGTGAGTAGGGCTCGCTCCTCTGCTCCTAGTGGGAGGTCATACTGGGACAGGGGGGTCAGAGAGCTGCTGCCTCCCAAAGGCGGCCGGCACAGCAGACGCAGCTCCCCGTGGCACCACAGGATGCGGCTACGCGCCTTTTATCATCGGAGTCAGATTGTTCCTCCGTGGGGCGCAGGAAAGCTCCGTTCTCCAGCTTCGCAATGAGCCACTTCCTTTTTTTCTTTTTTTAGGATCAGAATTTCTTTTCTCTTCCTCCTCCACCTCAAAAAAGCGGATATTTAATAATTTGGATCGGAAGAGCTCGCTATCGTGAAGCGATGGGTGGTAGCAGTGCTGCACCTAGTGACATCACGCTGTCAGCCTGGCCAAGTCTTCATCCCGTCAGGGCTATTCAGTAAAACACAACTAATTATTCTGCCAGATCCTCGGACCAGATGACAAATTGATTCACGGTACTAACTAAAAGAAGGGAAGGAGGAGAAATTGCACCATTTCCTACGACTGAAACTACATTAACCCGTTACCCCAAGGAAAACTTTGTCAAAAGTTTTTATTGCGGCGGTTGAGCTATGCGCCAGACGGCTGAAGTGCATTGCCAGGAGACCCCGGTGTTGGGCTACGAAAGTTCATGTGCAGAGCACAGCTTGCATTCGATATCCATCAGCGTTCAGAGGAGAACGGGCCTTTTTCAGAACATCTGCAGAGTACCTCGTATAGCAGAGGACCTAAAACTGTTATCAGAAACTGCTAATTAAAACTTAACAAAATCAAATACCTGTTTTTCTAAGCTGACCTGAGGACGCTGAAAACTAAAGGTAACACCAGGGAGGCTGCTGGAAACGAAAGCTTTTACTCAATCTGTCAGTCAACTGACAAGGGAAACTGTTCTGGATACTGAAAGAAGTCTATAATTACATCATCATGGCAAGGGCACACCAGTATGTTGCTTATTAATCATTTCCAGGAAGACAACTATCAGAAAGCCATTCTTAATAGCACCACTACCCGGCAACGTGGGCTCCCTTGCTCACTGCAGGGTGTGTGCTCAAGATTTCCCTCGCAAGAATTTCCTTTTTGAGCAAATTTCAATCCCTGCCAGAAGCCTGCAATGCACACGCACCTTTTCACACGTTCTTCTGACCAAAGACTGGATTCACACAATGCTCTACAACTATAATAAACTCCAAATTCTTACGAAACCATTCTTCTCTGGAAGGAGCGACAGATGCACCCCTTCCAAAACAGTGAGTGCTGCTAATTTTGCGTTTTCCCCTCTGCTCCAAAGACACGTGAGATACTTTCTCTCCACCAGACATAACTCCAGGGGGAACACCAAGGTTCAGCATCACCCAAGCTGCCCTGCACTTACTGCTTCAATGAAGTGACCAAGACTTGTTCACCAAACGTGTATGACCAAAGCATCATTCCCTTTCAAAAACTTGGACAACAGTAAAAGGGAGAGGGAGAGATGAAGGGGAAGAGGACAGGAGGACAAGTAAGACTGTCACACCTGTCTGGAACCCTTAATCCTGTATTTGAGAGGTGAGACCTCCTCCCTCCGCTACACGAAGCAACTGAGAAAAGCAAGGAAATAAAGACGAGCAAGAGGTTAAGCACGTTGGAAAAGAGAAGAAAGAGATACACCACGTAGGTAATATCACGGATAGAGTATTATTCTTGTGAATCAAGACGCAGAAGAATAATACCCTAAATGGAAGCTATGGCACAGTGGGGTGAAATACAGCAGACTGTTGTAACAGCACAGAGTAAAGACCACAAGTGAATGTCAGCGCCCTCCCAGCTACCTTTGATTCAATGAGTCCTGTGATCTGCTGCTCCATTCCTCCAAGGGCTACTGATGCAATGTGCCAGATTCCGTGTTTCTTTCCAACTGTTCTGAGTCTCCTGCATCTGATCTCAAAGAAGGGAGCAGAAACAGCTGGAAGAGAGAAACCAGAATGGCATAGTCCAGCAGCAACCCTTGGAAGAACACGCAACGACAGCCTTGGGAGAGGTACCATTGTCCCCCAGCGCGTATGTTTGCATGTGGCCGCGTACCCACATGTCTTCTAGAAGAAACACATGTTGCTCGTGCCTCAGCTCTGGCTGGTCACAGAGCACCAGAGCATCTTCTAACTCAGCACGCCATCAGTGCAAGCTGAACAGACCAACAGCTCAACAGCACGGCCGTGATCCACAGTTATGGGTGCCAAACGAGTCACGCGTGCTAAATGCAGTCTAAGTTTGGCACCATGCTTCTCCTTCAGTGGTACCTCTACTCCCTGAGCAACTCCACCTACTTTGCAGCACATGAGCGGCTTGCAGCCCACGCAAGGGAAGCCAGTCAAGGTCTACTCTGTTTTGGTTTTAAACCTCCTGTAGATCTAGCTGCAGGCCAAAGGAGGAGGGCAAAACAGCAGGTGAAACAGGAGACCGAAGGTACAAGCTTCTTCAGAGAGGACTTAGGTATTTGCTGCCAAAGGGGAGGATTAGTTGTGAAAATCAGGAAGTCAAGGAAGCAGAGAGCAGCAGGAGGCCACTGCAGATAATAGGGACAGCAGAAGCAAGGCTCTTGCTCACCAAGGCACGTGAAGGGGAGATAAAAAGGCTTGTGCTCTTTCATATGTGCAAAGACTAGAAAGAGGGAACGAGGAGGTCAGGGAGACGGTGCTGGTGGAGGAAGGGCCACGAGAACAAAAAAAGCCTTTGAAAATGAACCATAGAAAAGAGATTAATAAGGGAACGACTGTCAGGGTTGGTGTTAGGACCTGCTTTCTCATTTCTACTAGAAAGACATAAGGCATTGCAACTCACAACCAGATTCAAGGAAGGAAGACGAGGAGCACAGCAAGACTAGGACAGAAGGATGTCATTTAAAGGACAGAAACAGAATTTCAGACAGAGAGAAGATCAGATTAGGATGATTAAGAATTATAATCAGGAGAGGACAGAAAGCAAGTTTAAAGGCTCGTGGGATATTTAAGGCAAGACAGCCCAAAGGATCTCTTGCCAGCCTTACAACAGGGATGAAATGGAAACCGTAAGATTTTTCCTGACCACAACTTCCTTCTAACCGATTACTAGAAAGCACAGGCGCACCACGTCTCTTCAGGACAGCAGTACCACCGCAAGCCTGGTCCTAGTGCACGCGGTACCATTTCTAGAGAGGTCCCTCAGCTCCACATCCCTTCTGCCCCACACAAACCTATTAATGACTACAAATTAGTTCCCTTTCAGAAGTGCCAAGTCATCAAGGGCAGTAACAAAATGAGTACCTGGGGTATCGCAAGTCTGCCTGTCCCCTGAAGAGTTGGTTGGAGGTGTCCGGTGTCTGTAGACTAAATGTGGTTTATTGTGCTCTTCTTCATACTCCTGTTCTTCGAGTGACAGCAGTGGCTCTACGAAATAGTCCCCATCGTCAGACTTGAATGTACCTAGCTGAGAGAGACCAGAGAGGAACAGGCAGTCAGCTTCAGGTGATGACAATCCATGGAGCAGGACTACCCAACAAAATGAGTGGTTAACGAGGGAGCTGCGCGAGTGCCCGGTTCTGCAGCAACCCCTGCGAGGGCAC
The DNA here is from genome assembly GCA_013398915.1 of Dromas ardeola. Lineage (NCBI taxonomy): Eukaryota > Metazoa > Chordata > Aves > Charadriiformes > Dromadidae > Dromas > Dromas ardeola. The sequence goes on along the minus strand of VYZM01012925.1, from coordinate 1,279,134 downwards.
GGGCTGGAGCTCCAGCTCCCATTGCACCACCCACACTGGGATGCACTTATGGAAAGCAAATTACTGATCCATAGGCAAAGAGCACGAGACAGGGACGTCTGCCAGATCCCATCCCGATGCCAGTGACGTTTCCCAAGCCACCCCTGCCTGGGGGGAGATGGTGCTGCAGATGGTGGAGGCCTCAGTGCAACCCCATCATGCCGTGCTGGTTTCGCGCAGCAGCTCACCCCAAGATAAGCTGCAAACCCACGTGTAAGGGCCAGAAGGAGGTGGCCAGCCAGTGAAATCCCTGCTTATGAGAAGACACTGACACTCGTAGTTGCACATGACTATGAATTAGGGATTCAGAGGGTAAATGAAAGATATCCAAGACAAAAAACATCCTGCAGCCATCCTAGACTACGAAGCATAACCAGTAACTGGGAGGAAGGCCTACCCAGCCACGCACACATGCACATGCCTGGGTGAACACACTCACCCAGGAGAGCTCCTGGACCAGACTGAGACCTCCTGGGGAGCACCTGGGATGGGCACCCCGGGGTGCTGGAAGGCACCAGGGCAGCAGAAAGGGTCAGGCCTGCTGGGAGCCTCTGCTCACCCCTTTGCCAACGTTCCCCTGCACAGAAGGGCACCGGAACGGCAGAGGGGCTGCCAGGAAGCCTGCCCTCAGCTCTCCTCGGTCCGTGCCCCCGCCCCGGGGTGCAGGAGGGCTCTGGGGCCAGCGCAGCTGGGGAGTCCCCAGTTATCCCTTTGCAGCCATCGTCGGCCCCCCGGGGGCAGGAAGGTGTCGGTGCCCGGGGTCTGCGCCCGCTGGGTGGCAGTTTTCCCCCCCAAAACCTGCGGAGCAGGAGGGGGTTCCCCCCGCTGCCGGAACCCGACGGAATAATAAAAGCAGGGTGGGAGAAACCCCCGACCGGGTCGAGCCGGAGCCGCCAGCCCCATCCCGCAACCGGGGGGGCGGGGGCAAGGGGCCGTCCCCATCCCTCTGCCCACCCTCCCTCGCCCTGCTCCTCCTCCTCCTCCGCGCTTCCGCCCGGCGCTGCGCGCCCGGCGGGGCCGGGGCCGGAGCCGGAGCCGGAGCCGGGACGGGGGTCTCACCATCCCGGAGCAGAGGCTGATAACGGCGGTGTGCCGCGGGCGGGCGTTGACGTGCCCCCGGTAGAAGCAGTGCTTCACGTCGGCGTCGGCCGCCTCGGCGTAGAGGCGCCGCTGGTCGGCGGCCGGCTCTCCCAGGAGGCTGACGGTGAAGAGCGGGGCGATGAAGGCCGAGCTGGCCGTCAGGTTGAAGAGGAACTGCTGCCCGAAGGCGGAGAGCCTGTAGTGCGCCTTGGGGGAGGCGGCGGCAGCCGCCGTCCAGGCGTCGGGGGCAGCGCTGGTGCTCCGCCGCCGCCGCCTGAAGTGGACATCGGTGGGGAAGGGCTCGCCAAACTCATTCACCCGGGTAGGAGTCACGATCTCGTACTCGCTGAGCTTCTCCAGCAGCTTGGCTGCAAGGGAAGACAAGCACATGCCCCTGAGC
>VYZM01012925.1:1177926-1276865 GCA_013398915.1 Dromas ardeola | reverse complement strand
GCCCCCAGCCCCTCCCGGGTAAAAGCGGGTTTAGAAACTCAAAAGTGGTCCGGGCTGAGCGGCACCGGCAGCTCCACGATGGGCCAGGTCCCGGGGGGAAGAGCCACTTTGTCACTCACCGGGAGGAGAGCTGAGTTTCCGTACATAATTGATGTTTTTCCTTTTTTTTTTTTTTTTAAAGACAGGTCGAAGACGCGTACCGGCAATCGAAGAATCCCCCGGTCTGACACTTTTTATGGCAGTTGTTTTCATCTGCACATCTCAGATATGAGGCGCTTAAAGCAACTTTTGTTTAGGGTTATTTTTTTGTTCTGCAGTTTTCAGGCACCCTGAGGGAAAAGAAAGATTATTTCCTTATCTGTGTTTATTTTGTTTTGCTTTACAATCTGGAAGTTTTCTATAAAAATTTAAGACATCCTCTAGAGTTAAATATGATTAAGCGTTGTCTTCTGCCCTTCCTCAAACCAAAACCTTGGTTTTGTTTCTGGTGTTTGGTTGTTTTTTTTTTTCCCAAAATGGGGAAAGATGCAATGAAATTTAAAGCCCATAGGGAAGGCAAAAGAAAATAAATGGTTGGAAGCTCGGATTTGCAATTCCATAGAAAATTTCAAAGTTCTGTGCTTTCTTCGCTCAACTTTGGGACAAAGAACAGAAATACCAGTATTTGCTGCAGAAAGGGAAAGCTTCAAAAAAAATCAGTTCATAATCCACTTCTGGGCAGAATAGCACCTCCTGGCTCTTCTAAACAAACTGGTAAAGCCCTACAAACCTCCACCATTAGCAGTAAATTATTAATTTTGTACAATGAATATAAAAGTCAAAGTAATCAAAGCATCACCTGCAAAGCCATGTGTCTAACACTGTGGCCAGCTGGCCAGGGCCAGGGGGGCTGCTGGGGAGGCCCTTGGCAGCAACTTGGCACAACTGAGCATGGTGCAGGGATCTCCACGTTGATGGAGATCCAAAAGTCAGCACACCTTTAGGGCAAGGCGTAATGGCACACAACCTCCCAGCAAGGCATTGTGCCCACGCTTATAAACCACGTCTCGGATGCTTACAATAAGGTAACTCACCCATATTGGCTCTGAGGGCTTGGCAAAGCTGGGATGCTTCCAGCCGTGGGTTGCTTTGCGTGCAGTCAGCTCCGACAGCGGCGTTGGGTCTTCTCACTGTGTCCAGCCGTCTGGCTGGAGTGAGCACAGCCATGGCTGCCTGATGGCCCCTCAGTTCTGGGAAGCAGAGGTGTCTCCCTGCTTCCACTGTGGGTGTGTAGGAGCCACAATGTGCCCATTTTGGTAGGTGTCGTCTCCTGCTGGGAGCAGCTCTTCCCAGTCACCAAGTGTGGCTGTATCTCCGTGCACTCACCTGTTTATGAGTGAACCTGGGCCAGATTTGCTTTTAATGCTGCAAAGGGCCTGCACGGTAACATCTTCCTATCCTTGCAGCTAATTGCTTGCTCATGCACGCACATTAAGAAACCCTCAGAAGCGGAGCAAGACCTAACTATTCTAAAATAACTTCAATCTGCAAAGCCTGCTGGGGCTGCCACGCAAACCCCTAGCTTGCATGGCCTTTCCTGGCTCGGCATGAAAGAGCGTGTCATCCCCACCCTGTCCCACACTGAATTGTGTCCCGATTGAGTCGGAAAAGCCACCGAGGTCCTTGGGCTGCTGGATGAACAAAAGGGGGAATCTCGTTACATCACTGCATGGCAGCCCGTGCTTCCCTCCAGGCGGGTTTTCTCGCTCTGATTCTTTTCTTCAGGCTTTCTCTGTCTCATCGTCAAATAAAACGATTTAACTTGTAGCAGGAGTAACGTCTGCTCCCTGAGTTGTGGTGCTGCTCGACCAGGCTAGCGGGAACACCCCGTACCTTACCAAACCCCTGACAGTCTTCCAGCACCTTCCCACAACTTCCACGTGTGCCCCAAAAGTTTCACACTTCATGGGGAGAGGGATACGGGGTGCTCAAGCTTGGGATAGTCACGGCAGGGGAGGAGGAGGCTGTATCCTGCGCCCAGGTGGGTGCAGACACGTATCCCGGGAGTGCCGGCGCTGCAAGTTGGGCGTGTTGAGCGATATTAAGCTGCCGGTCAGCAAAGGGGGAGCAAAGAAAAGTGAGTTGCCTGAGGAAGGAGAGAGTGAAAAGCTGAGCATAGCATTAGAGCTGAGTCAGAGGGGAGGAAGATTACGTGGAGCGAGTCCTGCTGGTGTCCTGGGAGAGAGGGGTGCAGCCTTCGCTCATCTCCTCCTCCTCGGATCAGGATGGTGTTGGGAAACAGGTCTGCTGCTGGTTTATCTGGGTTGCAGAGTGCCCCAGGGCAGCCGCAGTCCCCCATTTCACAGGCACCCCGCATCCCACGGCTCCCAGCCTCAGCATCCCCTTGTGCTGGGTCCGGCGCTGGTGGGGGCTGCTTTGCTCCTGTTCAGCTCGCTGATGCAGGAAAACCTGTCAAAGCTTTGCATTTTTTGCATAGTTAGTTTTCTACAGGGTAACCAGTTAATTTGGCTCTGGGGTGGGATTCAAAGATGCTCAGGAGCTGTCACGGAGTGAGAAGTGGCAGCACATACCTGTGACTCGAGTGGGTTGGACCCTTTTTGTCACTGAGCTGAATGGAGCGAGGCTGGCTGTAGAGGAGCATCCTCACAGGCTCGCTCACTGATCTGAAACCTCGGCACACAGAGACATGGGGGAAGGCAAGAAACAAAACCCCTCCATCTTTCAGAAGAGAGGAGCCGACCCATGGAGAGACTAATTAGGTCTCAATTATGGGTCTGAAGTGCTCCCAGGACCAAATCCTGGCTTTGCAGTGGCACTAAGCACGTTGTAGGAGCCTGGCATTACTGACAGTGCCATTTCCACTGATGTACACAAGAGTTGTATGTTGTGTAGCATTTTGAATCTTTACAGCTGGAGATTAGGAAGTGCATGAGGAAAGCTGTAGCGTAAGTAAATAGATTATGTGGGGTTTAGAGAAACTAAGCTACAATCTTAAATTCAAATAACTTTCCTATTAGGAAGGATCTATTAATACTTACGGTATGGTAATTGTGCAGACTCCAAGTCCTCACCCAGTCAAAAGTAACCCCTAAGAGCCCATACTGACCCATGGAAAAATCCCCTTAAAACACTGGGAATTTTGCCTACGTAAATACTGCAAAAGTTGAGCTGCAAATGCCTCTTCTATAAACTACAAAATGAGAACTTGATCACAACAGCAAAACTTCAGTAGGAAATTTAAGGCAGTGCGTGCTGCTGCAAGGATACACTCCAGGAACCCCAGTTTCCTGCGGTTTTTGCACTGCTTTTCACCCTCGTTACCATTTCCTTTTCCCTAAAGGTGAGGGCAATCCCCAGTCACTAATCTTTGTTCTTTGCCGCTCAGCCTCTCCCGGTAAGCGTCATCTTCCTTTATCTGCCGCACCACTCGCTTGCCCAACGATTATCCCAGGAGGCAGACTGTTTCCCTTTGATGGTTGCTCTTCAATGCCACAAGATAACCAAAGACAGCAAACATTTTCTCCTCGCGTCTAATCTGTGTGGTCAGAAAGTGAAAGATTTCATTCCCTTCAAACAGTCGACCTCTTTGCTGGCTGGATTTCAGCCTCTCTTGCTCATCTGCCTGTACTGGTAACAAGGATACCGCTGCTCTCTGCTGCCTTTCTCTCAGCTTAGGAAGCTGTTCTGCTCACACAAAGGCTTCTCTTTAAAGGACATTTTCAGCAACTGTGTCAAGGCTGGGTTTTTAAGTTGGTTTAAGCCTCTTGCATTTGTTTGGAGGAGCTGAGACTTGCAAGTTCTTGGTGTATACTCTAATTTTCAAGCTTGTTATGTGTGCTAAGGCAACTCTTTTTGATCCTGGTTAAAAGGGTTTAAATATATACAGTTTAACTCATCTATGGTAGCCATTTAAGCTCCCGTCCTCCATGGGGCGCTCTCTTCTTCCCCCAAGCCGTGCCTTGAGTAGGGTGCTGCTGCCATCAATATCTGAATCGGTTGGTTGGTTTGGGTTTGCTCCTCTGGGCTGTAGAGGGCTGGGAAATGGTACCTGCTATTCACCGCAACACCAGCACAGCACTTTGTCACTGCTGTCACAGCTCACCCTCTGTAGGCCCATATCCTGGTCCCCGTTTTAGGGCTGGTGGCACAGGGAGATGTGAAAAGATGCGCCTGGATGCTGCAGAGCAGAATTCATAGAATCATAGAATGTGTTGGGTTGGAAGGGACACTTAAAGGTCATCTGGTCCAACCCCCCTGCAGTAAGCAGGGACATCTTCAACTAGATCAGGTTGCTCAGAGCCTCATCAAGCCTGGCCTTGAATGTCTCCAGGGATGGGGCCTCCACCACCTCTCTGGGCAACGTGTTCCAGTGCCTCACCACCCTCAGTGGAAAGAACTTCATCCTAATGTCTAACCTAAACCTGCCCTGCTCTAGTTTAAAACCATTGCCCCTCGTCCTATCGCTACAAGCCCTTGCAAACAGCCCCCCCCAGCTTTCCTGTAGGCCCCCTTCAGGTACTGGAAGGCCGCTATAAGGTCTCCCCGGAGCCTTCTCTTCTCCAGGCTGCACAACCCCACCGCTCTCAGCCTCCCCTCAGAGGAGCGGAGCTCCAGCCCTCTGATCATCTTCACGGCCCTCCTCTGGACCCGCTCCAACAGGTCCCATCCTGGTCCCCCTGAACACTGAGGTATGCACGCTGAAGTGATTAATCCAAGGTCCCCCAGGCAAACGAGACCCAAATGTTCAGCTTGGTCCTCAGTCAACCTGTGCAACTCAAATGTCTTCCCAGGCCGTGCACTGCAGCAGGAGTTGTGTCCCGTGAGATCCATCCCTCGGCACAGAGGCACGAGCTGGGTGAAATGCAAGTATCGCCCTGTCCTTGGAGACATCATCCTTGGTCCTTACCTCTGTGGGGAACCACCATTTGGGAACAGAAGGTGAAAGAGGAAAAGCAAACAACTCTCTCGTATTGCTCTGCTCACACGCAAGGAAACTGGCTCTCATTTTGCCTTACAAACAACTTTGACCCTGGAAAACAGACAGATGAGTAGGAACTAGGGACTGGGTGGGAAGAACAGCAAAGCCCCCGTAGATGCTGCAAATGTGTGGGATTTTCGGCTTCAGGTCAGCACGGATGAACATAATGATCCCTTGAGGCTTTCCACTTAAAACTGCTGGTTCCAGCTCACCCCTCCCCTGCTCCCAGCATTGCTGCAGAGCGTTCGCACGCTGCTTTTGCTTACACCTCTTATCTGCCTTGTAGAAAATGCATGCTCAGAGTAGACCAGCTTCTGGGTCTCACTGCAGCCTGACAGTTCCTTTGGCCTGACAAGCATTTATACACCCATCCCCTACCCTTTTTACTACAGGTGGCAATCTGGGACAGGTCCTACAGTAGCTGAGAAACACTTAATTCTGCATCTTCCCATTTTTGTGCAAATTAAGCCATCAAGCTAAACATTATGTTGGTTTATCTTTTGCGTTTGACACGCTATAAATCAAAGAGGAGCTGAATACGCTCCCTCTTGACTTGTGATGTTATGTACATAGGCATCAATGCTGTGTTCCAGGTGCCTTTGCCAAAGCATTAACAGTAATAGCAGGAGGACTAAACAGAGCAGATGTTCCATAATCCCACACCAAAAGGGAACGTTGGAAGTTCTGCAGATACAAAAAGCTTTACCCCTCGAGCCATGTACTTTTATTCATACAAACTAATTATCATAACAGTTCTGCAATGTATCACCATCACCTTATGAAGAGGAGACCGAGACAGTCGGTTTGGCAAAGGACACGGAGTTGTGGATTTCGGACCCTGTGACCAGTTCCACCCTTCCACCCAAGCCTGCACACAGCGTAAGCATACAATGTCATATTTCAATGCAGGGATCATTAAACTGTAAAACTCTATTTTAGGAGGGTGGTTTTCATTCTTTTCCCAAATAGTAGATTGTCTCCAGAGACAATAAAATACAAATATCCATTAGAGTAGGAAAAAAGCTAAGCAGCTTTAGAGATAGCAAGTGCTTTTTTCCCCTGAACTGTTTGATTTCCCTAGGGGTGTCACAAGGTAGCCAGCTAAACACAAAGCCTTCTCCCTGGGGGAAGTCTTTGCGATGTTGTTGTATTTGCATAGTGGTAGAAAACCTGTACCTGTTATAAAAACATCAAAACAATTGTCAATAGCTAAAAAACGGGAATGTTTCAGGCCTGGTCCAGCTCCTGTAAAAATTCATGAACAAAACTTCCACTGACGTGGAGAAGTGCAGAATCAGGGCCTATGTGTCTTTTCATGGAGATGTTTTACATCACCGCATCATGCTCATTAATATCCACCTGACAAGCATATATAACACCCAGTATTTCATTACCAAGATGCAACAACTTGAAAAAACATTTCTCTCTAACTTTGAAAAAAATGGCTTTTCTCCCTAAGATGGATCACCAAAATCCTGAGCCTTTTAAAATGCTGCCTAGGTGGCTGAGGGTTGCCAGCGCAGACTGGCACAGGGTGGCAGAAGATAACCTAATGGTAGCTCCATCACTTGGTACAACTGGTGGCATCACATCATTGCTACAGCCAGAAGGTGCACCACATCAGAGCAGTGATGTGGGATTGCTCCCCTGATGCTAAAGGAATAAGAGATGATGCTTAAAAGTGATGCTGAAGATGCCCCTTCCAGCAAGTCTCCAACATGCCGAGTGCAGGGTGAGCTGAGGAAGGAGCTCTCCTCGCTCCTACACTCTTGCACCCAGTTTCCTCGTTTCCTCTGAAAGCAACATCGATAAGGAACAGACTCAGGACGCTTAGATGGTGGAGCGCCAGCATATAAATACGTGACAAAAATCCGAAAAGGGTTTGGTCCCTCCCCAGCTCTGTGGAGTTTGCCCTGGATGAGTGAGCGGTGAGCGGGTTCTGTTTTCAGCCACACACTCTGCAAGAACCTGCCTGTTTCTCACGATGGCTATCGCCTGCCTGAGCAGTTGGCCACAGCTAACACGGGATCCCTCGCTCCGGCTTGTGCCTGGATCATTGCTTTGCTGCCAGGTGCCTGCAGCCTTGGCTTTGTTACTTAATTTCACTGTCAAGCTCCGCTTTTGCAACCAAAATAGGGCCCTTACCAGTAAGAATTCCACGTTTCTTAAATGATGGAGTTTAAGTGAGATGTTAAGGAGCGGGCTCAGAAGTAGCGGGATGCAACCAAGGGAGAGCAAACTCTGGATGATCTGCAAAGCTGAAACTGAATTGTTCTCTCCTTCCCAGCTGTTTCCATCAGCCATCTCTGCTCCACGCCTTCCTGCCTTCTCACTCATTAATAACCTTTTTTGATGGCAAAGGCTATGTAGGAGCAAACCTGGACTCCACACGTTCCCCTCGCAGGTGCAGGGAGGGCTACGCAAACGATGTGAATTGGCTGCAGCCTTCGTAACTACATTCATGTCATGCCACTCAGGCTGGGCCGCCATAGAGAGAATTAATGGAGTATAAATCCCTGTTTGGAAGTACACAGCGTCTCCGGTTTCTCCCTGTAACCCCTTCGCAAACCACATGAGAAAGGGATCTCCCCAAAGAACCACAGATGGACATTTTTGGGTCATGATAGAAAGAAATGGAGCATTCACACAGCCAGAGCTGCCTGGCTGATGGGTTCAGAGCTGGCTGTGATACTTCCAAGGGAATCTGTAGTCCTGAAGACTAAAGCCTGCTAGCAACAATCCTCTTTTAAAGTTATTGTATGGCTTGGCTACAAAGATAAGGCACCAGATGGCTCGGGAAGAATTTTTAGGAGACAGTTGTGCTGGTATGCCTGGAAGGATCTTGAGAGTTTACGTTTACAATAGACTATTTCTTTGGAGGCGAATGTTTGTCAAGATCACCAGTTTTAATTGCTTAAAATGTGGGCTGTTTCTAAATGCAGGCAGTGTTAAGAGGAGACTTTTTTCTGACTTTGTTTTTTCCCCTAAGAGAGGGCAGCCAGCAGGAATCCCTTCCTTTCACTTTATGGGTAGCAGATTGACTCATGGCGTTTAACATTAAGCAGTTTTCATCCCAAATAGTATCCTGCAGCACTTTCTTTCACTGATGAATTTTTCATTGCACATGGAGGTATTTCTTTTTATCTGTTTTCAGTCAATGAAGTAAGCAGCTAATTTTGTCAACTCTAAGCACACAGAAATGCGGATCAGTCCTCAAAATTCCCAAGACTTTTCATAGAATTAAACCAAGCCTTACTTTATCTTTTGGTTGCAAGGAAGGATGAGCTGGGACAGGATCCATAAGGATACCAGTAGGAATAAACAGTATGGCTGAAAGAGTTAGCCAGCAACCTGCCGGTAATCTAGATGTTGCTTTCATACACCCAACTTCTAAAACAAAGCGTGACTAGTTTGAAATAAGGATTATAGCACTGTTACCTACAATAAATATCAGGGGCTGAATTTGATGACACCAGGAACAGAGCTTCCGTATACCCAGTTTGAGAGCATGACATTTCTTTCCCAGCCAGAAGCGTTACCCAGACACCCTTAGAGGATTTGGGCCATTTGGGCCTTCCTGATAACCATGACCCCCTCCAGAGCTCCTTGTCACCTGCAGGTTCATGGCAGACCCAAGGAGATGTGGAGGTGGACATCACATCTTGTATGCCTGGAGATATGACGGCCCTGCTAAAAAGGTAGCTTTCTGTCCTTCAATACATGTATGCTGGGATATACATGTCATATTTTTCATGCCTCTCTACTTTCTGCATACACTAGAATATAAATAACATTGCTGAACATTGGTGATGGGAATCAGGCTCACGTTTGTGAGCCAGCTGTTTCGCCCCATGTTTTATCAGCTTAATTCTTAAATATCCCTAACGTTTCCATCCAGAATTTTTAAAGGGAGGACGTGTGACTTGGAAATGACTGTAACACGAATGGATTTGTTGACTTAACTGACATTGTTTTGATGTGATAGGGCCTACCGAGGGACCAAGACCCCTTTGTGCTAACTGCAGAACAAACACAGGACTGAAAACGGAGCCAGTATCGGAGCTCCCCTGCCTTATCACACTCGGTTAATGCGTTACTCCATGCTAGCTGGCCAGCTAAGAGTGGCATTTGTTACAGGGAGAGGGAAAACTCATACATAGCAGCAGCATTGTTTCTCTATACTGGTTTCATAGCAGGTTCCTGCCCACGGCTCTTTGTAACTCAAAGTCCATATTCAAAACAGAGAATTATCCAAATCAGCCATTTTATCTACCAATAAGATACAAACATCCAACAATGTGGATGTTTGCGTTCATGCAACACCAGGACAGGGAGATGCTGGCCCAAGGCTAAGCGCCCTAGATCCATCATAGTTTGTGAGCCGTGCTGGCATCTCCCAGCACACGTGGCTCAACCAAGCACCACGGGATCCGAAAGAGCATCCTCCCAGAGAACATATATAGAGTACTGAGCTGATTAAAACAAACACACGCTTATCCTCTTTGATTCTGTGAATTAATTAACCCCTCTGAACCGTGAGAACTTAACTTTGTAGCCCTGGGTATGTATATACAAAACCATCTGGTTTAGAGCAGCAGTATCTAATTGACTGCATGACATTTTTGTGAACACTGCTATGAATAGAAAATAGGCCTCTGGGCCAGGAGTCAGCAGTTTTCAAGATCTGACTTGCTTCTACCAAGAGCATCAGGAGAGATCCAGTGTCACCACCTCTCTGCTGCTTTGGCAGTGTCATAACAGCTCTGACCAAGAGCCATCCCCATGGCCCTTCTCTCTTGCAGCTGTCCCTGAGCCACTCTCCTGCTGCACAGCACAAGGAACAAAAGAGGAGCTTCTGCATTGCTTAAACACATCAGAACTGCTGCCCTGTTAGGGCCATTTCATGCCATCTGCAGGTATGCTAATGGTGACACGGTAGGAACATGGTAAGCTCACAGCAGTGCCGTACCTGAGCACCAGTCTCTCTTCCAGGGATCTGCCGTTGGGTGGCCCGTGCCAGAGGTGATGCCCTTGTGCTGCTCTGCTCCAGGAGGAGAGGGACCAAGTCCTGCCTGGGGAGATACAAATGTTGTCGTTAACTCTCACCCTTTTGCAAATGCAGTGTTGGTGGTGAAAAGCTCGACCTCGCACTGTCCTACGGTCTGACATTGGTACCAAAACCATGATGGTTTAGCTTCTGCTGAGCCACCAGAACACACATGGCTGTGGAAATCCCAGATTAACAAGTTCTGACTAAAAAAACCCAGCACAGTCTCAATGGCATGTAGGTGTAGCCAGGCTGGGATTGCCAATGAGCTTTTAGGGAAAAGGGCTGTGAGGTCTCTCAGTGCACAGAGCTACAATTACAGCTGTCAAGGACAGAAGTCCTTTTTGCTTTTCTACCCCATTCCCAAAGACTTTTCTCATGCCCCAGCCTTCTCCTTGTGTCCTTCCTTCAGGCCATGTGTCATCTGTCCAGGTCACCAAGGAGCCGGGTTCACGTGCCTAGAAACCGGCTCTTGTCTTATCGGCAGATCGTTTTCTTTCTGCAGCCATTGAAATCTATAAGAATAAGACAACGCATGAGTAGGTTTTTAATCTAATTATACTTATGTTTACTTGGCGGAATCTTAGCTATTTTGCAACCAGTTTATTTGACCCAGCAAAGAGTTTCCAGGAGAAGACATGAGCGTGTGGTACGGCGACACGGATGTCTGCTGTCAGTTAGTCTGAAACGTGGTAAAAACATGCGCTTCTCTGTCCAAGCCCTTTGGCAAAAGTGCACGTAGCTTGTTTCTTGATTTCAGGAAATACGTGCGAATGCAGTCAGCCTCACCCTGCAGCTGGAGGCAGCTGGGGTACCCCGCAAGTGTGGGTACAGCGGTGCCTGGCCCTTGTGCCACAGCCATGAGCCCCCCAGCCCCAGGTGGCGTATGAATAGCACCGCCTTTGGAAAAATTCACACGGAAGATTTTGCAAGCACGTTCGCTGGTTGAAATTTTGTCCTAAAGCCTGGAATCTCCTGCAGTTGTGAGAAAGGAGGCTCCTTGTCATTTATAGCCGAGGTCAGTGGGGGGCCAGGGCAAGGAAGTTTGTATTGCAGCAATTTGTACCTTATCTTGTTTATAGGTGTAAACAGAAGGTTTACGCCGCCGTTACTGAACTCTCCTACACCAGAAATGTTCAGTGCATAAAGGAGGAGAGGAATAGGCGATGTGTGTGCACACATATTTATTGAGAGTATTTCAAGAAGTACAGCTAAGGATTCCGGTGTTTCTGAAGTATTTGAAAATTAGGAGTCCCTTGCAGTGACTGAAAAACCCAATCCATCCGCAGGCTGCAGGGTCATTCCAGGATCTCCATAGGGTCTGGATGTAACTCCTAAGTCTCTTATGGACTTGGGTCAACATCCATTGAAGCCAAGAGTTCTTTCATGAGTTTTAGGTCACTCCCAATTTCTTCTGAAGTCATTGCCCAGGCTTTTCTCATTTTAGTCACAGTACCAGCGTTTTGTATCATTTGAAAAGCTCCAAGGCAAGGGACATATGGAGCCTACAAAAGCATAGTTATTGTGCTAGCTAGTTCCAGTCCCATGCCAAGCAAATTATTCATGCACACTCTGCGGATAGGAGGCACAAGCTTTCATGTGGTTATATGGATAAAGGGAGGAGAATTTGGGCCACTGACTCAGCCTGTCAGCAATGTTTCCCCCTAAATACAGCCACGGAGCTGCAAAGCAGATTTCTCACAGCTGGGTGAGACTGACGGTGGGGCAGTACTCTCTTTGGAAAATGTGACCCCTTATTTACATGCCACTTGGAAACCAGCATCATATAAGGGAGCCAAACTCTTCCCAAAGTCTGGCCTTTTGATTATAACCTTTCGTGAAAGTAAGCATTTGAACAAAAGCAGCTTAGAGATAGCATTTCAAACGAGAACCAGGCGGCTTGCCTGGGACAGGAGCAATAGCAAACCGCCCAGCCCGCTGGAGACACGACCATGCTATACGATGCTGCCCTCCTGCATCCAAAAAGAAACCTGACATTCAACAGGTGTTCTGCTTTTTGGGTAGTCTCATGGAAGGAGAAGGAGTTTGAGGAGACACACTACAAAAAGGTCCTTTAAAGGCACCTACTTTTGCATTTCAGCTCCATGACCAAAGGGCTTTTTTTTCTTTTTTTCCCTCTCTCAGTGGATTTTATTCAATTATGACTACAGTGGCTACTGCAGAGTGCGGAGTACATTCCTGCTCCAGTGGTCTTTGTGTCCACTTGGCAGCAATCCTGAACACCCAGAAAAACAGACAGTTGCTATTTTCCTCCATTTTTACTTTCCCCTTAGAAATATTTCTTATTTTGCCTTCCCACACTGAAAAAAAAAATTAAAAAATTCTTATGATCCTTTCACATAAAGGAATTAAATTTACTCCATTATTTTAGTTAGTGGAAACAGAAAAGTCAATCAGCTGACCGTAATTGTACAATAAAGCCACGAGTAGTTCATTTCAGTCCTTGTTCCATAAGTCTTATATAATTCAGACCTGGAGACAAAAGCACTAAGGTCATGGATTAACAGTGGCTTAAAGTTGAAAATAGCCTGAGGAAGTAAAGATGACAAAGTAATTACTAGTGGGCAAATCATATGTTAATGGGTATGGGAATTATTTAGTGTATGACATTTAATCAATGTAAATGGAAGAAATATAAAGCAAATTCAACTTTTAAGGTCTCCATGAAAAAATATATATATCTATATGGCTGGTGTCTATAATTGAAATAGATCTACAAAAAGTTAAATTTGAAATGACAATATATGACAATAATATTTCATAATAATTAAAACAGTTGTTAAAATACAGAGATACTTCTCGTGAATAGTGCTTTATAAGTTTGCTTTTTCCAGTGATGTATAAAACTAAAATCTGTGCCATTCAAATGAGGCACCAAGCAATTGAAAAACACACTGTGCAGAAACTCATCCCTAAAGACCTGCCATAAACATCACTTTTCTAGATAAAGATCATAGTTCAGAGACAACTAATTTTGGCAATTCATTTTGCTATAGCATGTGAGGTAAACGACATCAAAGCCTTCACATGCATACCCAAACAAATTAGCAAAAGTCCATAATAAAAGCTCTGGTGGGGTCAGTGCTGGAATTTCACAAGACACCTAGCAATGTTTCATTAGGATCACCTACTAGAAGAATTACAGCTGGTACAATAATAATTGCTGTGCCAAAGATAATTGCAGAGACTGCAAAACACAGGAAAATTAGAAAAGGAATTCTGTGACAAGAATGCCATGCAATTTTTCCCACAACAAATAAGGGAAGAAAATTAGATTTCTAAACAGAGGATGAACACTTATTTGCCAGGGTAACAGCTACTGCCTGCACAGAAACCATTCCTCAGAGCCCGTGGGATGTTCAGAACAAGGAGCAGCTGAACACATCCACGGAGAACAGCAACAATTAACTTTTTTAGTGCTTCTATGCTAAAAGAAATTACACCTGCACACATTATTGCTGGGTAAAAAAACCCCACACATCAGCAAAAATTCATGTGAACTAGCTCCGTTATTGATCAGACCACCTCTAGCCTTATTGCCCGCGACACCTATTTGAAGGTGGGTGCCTTGTCTCTGCAATTGGGATTTACTGGGAGAAGTTCATCTTGGCCTTAATTCATAGCTCAGAGCAGGGAGTTCACAGAGACCTTTTTGGTCTTTGTAACATTGTGTTGGCAATAACAGAAATAAAACCACTGTCTTGGGATAATGCACCTTCTTTTATACAAACATTTCACCTCAAAGTCTTAAATAGGGAATAAAACAATATTTAGTTGTATAAGTCTTCTTTGTTTAAGTTCATAATGTACCAACCTACCACATGCATTCCCCACATTCAGAACACCTAGAAACTTCTATTTGTTAGTAACCCATCCCAAAGTAAATGTACCACTTGAGTCATAGATAACGTACTCTGAAGAAGGCTGCTAGCCAGGTCCTGTGGATACAGGAGGGTAAGGTGCTTCTGATTATTTAACAAGAAAAAAAGAAAAAAAGTATTTTCCAATTCAGAAGGGAATTTTCTGATTCTCTGTGTCTTATGAGCCACGTAATCCTACTTAGTGTTTTAACTGTTGCATACATGAATTGGTGGCTTTGTGCTGTTCCTTGTCCAGGGACACTAGATATTAATGCCTTTGGCATGCAGCACTCAACTAAGGCAAGCACTGAAAGCGTTAACTCAAAGGCAGGATAATGTCCTATTTGGTTGAAGTAAAAAGTAAATAAATATAGGATTTACTGCAATTTAAGGCTTAAGACGAGATCAGATGCCTGTCATCTCCAAACACCTCCCAATCAGCAAAAAATAATCCTTCACAAAATAGACTGTTGGTTTTTGGTGCAAGTTTTTTTCTGGAGCAAATGGAGCCATATATTATTCCTCTGTAGAGTGGAGGGAGGTGAAGTATAAACTCAGCTGAAAACTTATCCAGGGCTTCTGGCAAGTGCAGGCCAGAAGCGTGTGATTTGTGCTGCTTACCAGATCTCTGCATTTCATGAATCCCAGATGATGTGCAGCGGAATGTCTTTAAAAGGCTGTAGGAAGTTAGAACTGTCATCAGTTAATGAAGAGGGCAGGAAAATGAAAACGTAGCAAAAGGGAGAGCGAGCTCGGAGCTCTGCCCCGGCCCCGCATGAGGGAGGACTCGCTCGTGGTCCTGGGAATTCCTGCTCCAGAGCCACCTGCCTACAGGGTTAACTTTCTTCTCCTCTTTATTTCAAATGAGGGGAGTCAACCTGACCTTTACTTTCAGATCTGAGAGAAGCCTTAAAAATGAGAACAGTGAAGCCGTCCAAATGCAAACACTGGCTACAACAGACCTATTTATAAATAGTTTAGAAGAACACCATGAACTGCAGAAGGAAGGGAATTTTCTCCCCTTCCCCCCCCTTCCCAAGTTTGCTGCCTCAGTGAACACAGTGGCATGCTTGAATTTGCTTTCTTACACACCAGGAGACCTGTAGCAGAAAATGAGGTACAATCCACAAATGCAGGACCCGATTCAGTCAAGCGGCATCAGCTCCGGTTTTGCCGTAGTGCGTGAAGGGGCCGTTCTGCAAAGCAAGTCCCTGGGCCCGGCTTGTTCATCATCCTGCCTCATGGGAATGGCCCCTTGGACAGGGCTGCCGAGGGGAAAATCCCAAACCAGGTCAAGTAGCAGGGAGGAGATCTACCTCCAAGGATGCGCCATCCCTGGAAACATTCAAGGTCAGGTTGGATGGGGCTCTGAGCAACCTGATTTAGTTGAAGATGTTCCTGCCCAAACTATGCTATGATTCTATGAAAGGGGGGCTGGGGACAGCCTCCCAGGATGCCTCCATCCTTCTCTTCCATCTCTCTGCAACCTAAAAAGGTTTTCTTTTATAGAGTTCATAAAGAATAAATAAACAAACCACTCACTGGACTGACTGCAATAGTAAGTAACATTAAAAATTCATAAAGTGAGAAAACAACCCAAAATAGCCAACACCCAAGCCTTCACAAATTCCCATAACAGTTTAGATTCATCAGAGCCCCTGACTTGCTAATGACACCACTCATGTCTACTATTCGCACGCTTCTGCTGGGCTGTTACTTTCAGTTTTGAACCTTAGCCCTACAAGGAGGTGTCTCACCAGATGGTTAACCCTTGTTTTAAAGGACGTCATAAGTAAAAAAAACCTCAGGCCTTGCAAAGCTTCCCTGTTTGTATTTTTCCACCACTTACTTGGAAAAGTAATCCAAAAGATTAAATTTCCATTTTCTGAGAAGTGTTACCTAGTAGCAAACCAGCAGCGATGTCACCGTACAGACGATACAATCACTGAAGTGCAGCTACCCGGTCAGCAGAGATGGCTCAAAGGCTTGAAAAAACATCGCAGAACAAGCATTTAATCCCTTTTCTGTCTGGACCGGGCACTGAAACACTGAGGATTCAAGGCAGCTTTCTGGGACCTGACAAAATTAAAGCAGATCAGAGAGTCGCTGGTTGTATTCTGCATTGTTTCAGAATAATACCTAGCTACCTGTAATTATTGACATGTCTTGGTTTCTCCTATCTGCAGACATCACAGACTGTCTCTTACTCCCATTTGAATCTCATCACAGATGCCACTGGAGCATACAAGGACTGGGAATAGAAGCCAATCAAAGGCGAGATGCAGAGAAGAAAAACGCACGTCTTTGGCACATCGCTATAAACAAAGGTTGACCCACTTTCACCTCTTTTGTAGGTCACTGAAAGTCAGTGAATTTTACCAACCCAGACGTTTCCAGCTACCTTTGTCTTCTGTTTGCCATCTCATTTCCCCTGAAGCCTCTCTAACAAACTTCACGGGTGATTTCTGGAGTCAGGGTGGTGTCTTTGTATTTGTATTTCATCGCCCTCAGTAGAATTATTTTCCGTGAACTCATTTGGTTACTCCTGAACTCGGGAGGCTCACAGAGATCCAGCTGTAAAGAGGACTGAAAATGATAATTTTTTTTCTTTTTTTTTTTGCATGGGTTGTAGTCAAAGACAGGCTCCTCTCTCCAACCAGCTGCCTGAAACATCCCATTTCATAGGAAATGAGCCTGTATATGGGTTAGCTCAAAGGGCCATTGAGAAAATTGCTGGCTACGTCAATGGGAGACTTGATCTTCTAGGATAGCTGTGGCTAAGTTACTTCAATTTCTCACAGGTCTACTTTTGAATTAAAGGAGAATAAGAAAAAAGTAAAGAGGAGAGGTGGGGCCACTGTGTTGGCCAGACATGGCAGCCCCCACCTTGGGCAACCTGCTGGTGAAAAGGCAGAGTCCCCAGACGTTCAGGCACGTCTCAAAAATCAGCTCCAAGATGACCCAGTAACACCAAGGGTGACAAGGGAAGGAGCCCTGAAAGTGCTTGTGCCTACACCGAATCCCTGACATTATTAGCAAAGCACCCATTGAATTTATTGGCTTTGGATTAAGCAGATTAGAGAAACAGCTGGAAAGGTGAGTGTCTTTAATTAAACGGACAATAATTTATGAATTACATTGGACGCCTCACAGTAAAAAATAAACTGTTTATTAATAATGGTTTTAAGGCTCAGTTCCTGTTTTAAGCAAAATAAATTTAAGTAAGCAGTCCCAGCTGAGGTTCTGGTGGGAGGGAGTTCACTGGAAAAATTAAACAAGTTAAAGAAAAAAGCTACTCAGAATTTACTAGTGTTCGTTTGCCATCTCTAAGATTTAGGAGGAAGGTAGGGCAACCTAGCATTTGCACTTCAAATGTTTTCATGAGCCACTAGCAACAGGTACAATTCACCTTTGGAGGAAAAACGAGACTCAGAAACTCTCTCATTTCTTATTTTCTTGATACTGTAGATATATTTTGTATATACACACTATGTCTATTTTTTTATATATATATAGACACACACACTTATTCTGGATGCAAATGTTTCCCTCAACATAGAATTTGGCAGCTGAAACATGCCCAATTCAAGCTGGCAAACTCTCTAGAATGCACCACATGAGATGGAAAGGGCAGCAATTAAACACCGTTTTTATCGCTGAAGAAGGATCAGTTCCCTGTGATACTTCAAATTCCTTCTGTAACCATGGGTAGATGATTTAGTGCCAGACATTCAGAGGGATTTAGGCTTGCAAAGATGCAGATAGAAAACCTATCGGAATTTCTTTACTGCCTGGTGCCAAGGGAAGCTGGACATCTGGGGGGAATTTTGAGAATTACTCTGTGTGCCTCTTTCTCTCCTGATTTGCTTTAACAGATGTAGTTTTCCCTGCCTCAGCTCTTCCTACTTAGAAAATGGCAAAATCAGTAATTTCCCCCCATCAAAAAGGACCAGGAGAGTGAGGTGCTCCAAAAAAGAAGTCAGCTGAAAAAAAAGAGATAGAGGAAGGAATACGAGAAGTTGAATGTATTGCTTCTCACCTTTACCAGACATGAATGACCTATGAAATATCTATCATCAGAACTGCTGTCCTCATATTAGACACCTATACGGCATCATTGCTTCCTGTACACTGCTTTCCTTCTTTTACACTTAGATTTGGAGAAGAGCTTCACACCTGAAAGTGGAGTTCAGCTCCAACACCTTTGCTGAGCAATGTTAGGCTGCGCAGTTAGTCATGAGAGTCTACCAAAACCACAGAGCTGAAAAACAGCCCCCATCTGTTCCCCACCAGGCCGAATGTCTGGCAGAAACTCACCATTTCACCACAGGACCATTATGGTCCAAACGTCACTGTCCCAGGCAGAGTTGCGGGATCATGGAGATATCGCACCATGTCATAGGAATCTGGTATGTTTGCATTTTCATCTTATACAAGCCTCTGTCCCACACCAGAGATGTTCTCAGGTTGCCACCTTACCTAATGCAAGAAAGCTTGCTGGGCCCTCAGGTTCCTTTTCCCTTTGGTGCTCAAGAATTGTTAGTAAAGAAAGTACTGGAAACTCCCAGGACAGTTGCACAATATTTAATGGAAAAAACATCTTTGTATGTTTAAAACAAAAAAACAAAAGCCGACACGCATCTCTGATGGTGAAGTGAGGAAAGTGTTTAACGAGAAGCCGATTGTAGGCAACAGAAGCTGCAGAGCCTTGTTTCCTTTGGCTCCCTGGCTCAGGGTTGGGCCAGTCTCTGGGTAGCAACACAAAGAATCGAATCAGAACATGGCCTATAGCAGGAATGCTTTTCCTACGAGTAGTTCGTGGGATCTGGAGATTTACTTGAGATTACAGGGCAACTTTTGTTCCTGAGTGGGGAGCATGAATTTAATCTCTCCTTTCCTCAGTTGCTTATCTTGCTGTTGCTGACGTATCTAGCTGTCTATCAAATTTGGATTAAACTTAGCAATACATTCAGACGTAGAGTCGGACTTACAGTGTGATGCTTTAGGAAACCAGCCTTAAGAAAACCCCAAAACTACGACGTAATTGTAGTGTGACTTGTCTACTTCAGCTGTGTCAACTCTACTGATGATTCATGGGAAGTTACTGAAGCAAGTTCATGAACCATCACTGATGCACAGCATGGGAACCCTGCTGATTGTAATTACTAGGAGGATTGGTTGGAGCATTAAATGACTACCATTTATTGGACTAATAAATACAGAGCTTAGCATTCCTGTAGGAAACACCAGCAACTTTTGATATAAGACAAGTGATCATCTTTCCTCGTGGATGTAGTACATGCAAAGAAGCAGCTGCATTTGTTCCATCAGAACCATAACATCTTTCTGAGTAACAGTTCCAAATGAAGGACCATCAAGAAATCCAGACATAGTCCATTTTCTCCCCAGGATACGTCCTGCTGGGTTTTCATACAGGCCATCAATATGTTATCTGCTGAGCCATAAGGCAACAAGAAAAGACAGAGAAATGCAGTCTAGTGAAATTTGACTTGAGCAGAGGATGCATCAGTTTGCTACTTAAATAAATAAATGTTTAAATATTTAAACAAAAGGGTTTGGTTTAAAAGGAAAAGCTCTGTGCGAGGGAGAGGACAGATGAAAGCTGACATTTTCTGGACCAACAACAGATATAACCACCGATACAAAAAAACTTGAATACAGAAAGCACTGCCAGGTTGCATTTGGATGGATAATGAATGGCTGGAGTAGTTAAGTGATGTTATGCGATGCTAATATGTAAAGCTCCAAAAGGATGTGATTTGGCTGCTTTGATCAAGTGACGAAAGAAGAAATTCCCACCTTCGCTCTCCACATCAGAGACAGTTGTCTTGGCAAAGCTGAGGAGAATAAATGGCTTGTTCTCAGTTAATGTCAGCAGTCTCCTGATGGCTCTCCATCTGACCTTGCTGTACAAGAAAGCCCTGAGACAGAGGAGAGAGTAGCCCGCGTAGGAGTAATTTGGCAAAGTTGTCCAGGCAGCGTTATTCCCCTGCACCCTTGGGGACAAGTTTCAGTGTTTTACATGGCGATGGCAAGGAGAGCCCCTATTCACCACACACAGGGGGAGTCTTTGTCCAACAAACAGCCCCAGGTATCCCCTCTCTGAATGCGAGCGTCAAACAGGACCATTCAGCTTTCCAGACTTCAGTAGGAAAGCTTCATCTGCTGGCAAAAAAACCCCTTACAACTAGGATATAATTCTGCTCTGAACTTCAGCAACCAAATGACCAAAATATGCACTATTTCACCATCCTCTCACAGGAAGGGTGATGCCCAGAGCTCCAGGAACTCAGTGTCTTTCCTTCCTTCATATACTCACCAGCAGAACATCTCACCTACCTCACTTTTACAGTGCTTTTACCTCCCACACCCCATTCACTCCAGCTGTTCACCAAACTCCAGCCACTTTATTAGGCAGAACAGGAAGAATAAGTGATTGTGAGAATATCTTGAGGCAGTATAATCAGTTGCTGCAAATACCAAATAAAAGTTATTCAGCTATTGTTCATTCAGCACCATGCTCGAGAGAAAATGAAGTTCTGACCTCTGGTTATTTCATAACCTAAAAACTACGGCTAATACTAAGACAAACATTTTCTTGCATGCTTGTGGGAGACATCATCTGAAGTCAAAGGAAAGATTCCCACTACTTTAGAGTTTAGGCCTTCAGAGGGACCAAAGTTGTCAGAACTCCTTACAGGTGTCCAGTGCATCACCGTTAACGGGTGCGCTCCTGTTTCACGGAGTTGCACGTACAGTACTTGCCAAAAATCAGACACCTTTGGATCGAGTAGAAGATACGTGTGCTCAGTGAAGCAGGACAGAGGGGGCTCAGGCCCAATGTGACATGAGCCTTCCCCTCCCTCTGGAGAGGTCTGTACACACAAGTTCACTTTCTGGTATTGATTCTGCTCCATTACCAGCCAGAGCCCTGGCCCAAATCCCTGCCTTCACGTTGGACACCTTGATGCCTGACTACAGACCTGAGTTTGCAGAGACATTTGTAATCATATCTCCTGTGTTCACAAAACATCAAAATCTTCACGTTCGTAGAACACCTTCAAACTGAGCAGATTTTACAATCTGCAGTTTCAGAATATCTCACTGCTGGTACATCCGTAGGCTAGGCCGGAATATTAACTCAATAACCGTACAAACAGATTCTGAAAGCTGCTTAAATCTACCTGCCTTCTAAAACCAAACACTTCTTAGAAGGCCCTTGTTCGCTTGCAACAATATGTGCTTCCTTAAATAGCACAGTGCTCAAAATCGCGGTATATTTTAAAATTATATAAAACGTTTCACATGTCAAATTAGAAGTTACACAGAAAACTTCATACGGACCATCTGTGTTTGAGCGATCAGTTAGTATTAATTTCTGGAGTTCTAGGTCACAGAATTCTATTCATTTAAAAAGCTGGCTAAAAGATCACTTGGATTTTGTCCTGTTGGCTTGAATCTTGTATATCTTGTACAACTTCCTGGCTGCGTAGATGACATGTTGCAGCAGTAAGCACAGAACACTTAGAGGAATAAAACTGAGCAGTCTTTGGACACTGGGACAGTTTTCAAAGGCCATTGCAAATGCACTCAATCCATCATTTGTTTTGCATTACTCTAAACCACATATATTCCCTGGGAAATATAAGTAAATTTTGGTGAGGGGAGGGAAAGCAAGCAAATGTAAATACTTGAAGTGGAAATTAATGTTGAAGAAATAGTTATTTGTGCTAAACAACTACTCCCAGGCTGAATATTAAACATTTTCTATTTAAATATAAACGAAGCTATCTGTGTAACGTAAGCATAGTAGAGAAACAGGAGTTTATTTCAAGTAAGTATATATTTTTTTTTTCAATTAAAAGAATAATTCAAGCTAGTGAAATACCTCAATTTTACAATGGTTTAATCAAGGCTCTGCACAACTGCTGGAATTTTGCATAGAAATCAAGCCTCTGGTACACATTGGAGCACCAGAGGAGAGACACTGTCCTAGTGCTCAAACTCTCTTGAGCCAGTTTCTGAGGTCCTGCACATGCTTTCTCTTCCAACATCGCCTTCTAGCAAAGCGGAGACAAATAAGAGAAACAGAGCTTTGCTGACTGTCCCCATGCTGCGAACTCCACCGCATACTGCCTGTGACTCTGTCCCACTGATGCTGGGAAAATGGGAGCATTCAGTTCCTCTCTTGGCCTGGGAGACCTCCCTGCTTCCTTTTCTCTTCCCCTTCCCCAACTCACATACCCTATCAGTTAATTTTGTATAGTTGTCTTCTTCCTTTCATCCTTTCCCTATTGGAAAAGCTTTTAAGGTTTTGTTTGGCCCTAAAATGAAATTGAGTAGAAAGAGCAGGCAGTACCCAGCTCAGGGAAATAACCTAGACAAGAGGACAAGCACGGCTGTTCCTCCTGTTGTCCTCCCTGTTTCTAGAGGTCTCGGTCCCGAAGTTATGTCTGAGCCATCATTCAAAAGCCATTCATGAGCCCTTACCCGTGGATTTGTGTAGTTTCTTTTGATCCCATTCATGCTTTGGCTTCCTCAACCTCCAGCAGCAAGGAGCTCCACGACTGAATCGTGCTTTTTCTGGACAACAGCGCAATAAAACAAACAATGCCAGGGACAGATGGCATTTTGGCTTTCCTCCCTGCTCCCCTCAGTCCACCCACAGCTGCAGACATTCATGCAAGAGCCACAAATCCAACCCGTGCAAGCACAGACACCCCGAGTGGAGCATGTGCTCAGAGGACACGTCAAGACCTGTAATCCAACCAGCCACTTCGTTAGCTCTGTTCGCAGCTCCCTCCTCCTTTATTGCGAACATAAATCAGAGAATCAAGCAGGAAGGTCATCCCGTTCACGCCTTTGCTCCGTGGTGGAGCGTGTTATTGCTGAGCCCTTCCCAGCAGATGTTTTACCTGCTCTCATACACCAGCAGTGACAGAGGCTCATGCCCTCCAGAGGCAAACTATTTCCATTCTCAAATACCATTGCAATTACAAAGCTTAACCCAATGCCAACTCTGAGCCTCCCTGGCCACACTTTAAGCCCAACCCTTCTTGCACTGTTTCCTGTAATGATTTCTGGTTCCCTTCCCTGCTTCTGGAACAGAAGAGGATAAAACGTGCAAACTGCAAGATGCTTGGGCAGGGGAGAAACTCTCCCTAGTGGGCTTTCAGAGCACGCCGTCTACTGTGGTTGTATTCAAGCCTCACTTGTTCCTCTCCATACCCAGAAATTCCTCGCACCTCTGTTAGTCCTTCATAGAATCACAGAATGGTTCGGGTTGGAAGGGACCTTAAAGATCATCCAGTTCCAACCCCCCCGCCCCGAGCAGGGACACCTCCCACTAGACCACGCTGCTCAAAGCCTCCATCCTGTTGGATGGGAAGCAGAGATAAGCTCACCCAGTTTCTTTGAGGTGGAGCTCAGGGGCAGGAGCAGATTTCCTAAAGCGCTTGCTAGTGGAAGTCCAAGATTTCACTCCTGTGTCCTTGCCTAACATGAGACATACATTCAGCTCGCTAGTACTGCAAAGCATCCCATCGACCTAATGACGTACAGCATCAAATTTTTGCAAGACAAAACAGCAACAGTGGGTGCAAATCAAAGTGCTAGTAAGAAAAGCTTCACTAGAACAAAATAATTTCCAGAGTGGAGAGCTCAGGGAACGTTATCTTCAGTGAAGTGGGTTTTGGAGTTGCTTTGATCAAACGAGTTTTAAAGGTGATTACAGACCTGTAAGTGTTTCCCTAAGCAGTATCCTGTGGGATGGGGAAGGCCAGAATTCAGGCAGAAGCTTTTTCCTGTGCAAAAGCCTTGCCACTGACATTGTCAAGGGATCTGTTGCACTCCATTGTGTCCATAATCTTCAAATTAAAGCTCCCTAAATCCACAATAGTCTAATAAACCACAAGCCTGTAACAGCCCCTTCAATTTTCCACGTTAATAATCCATGGATTAAGAGTCCCTCTGCTGCTACAATAGACAGAACTGATCTTCTCTACTGTGTCAATGACCCATGAATTATAGGGCTGTGTCTCAGATGGTTAGATAATACTTCACTCAAGTCCCCGCAATAGATTTTTCTAACAGGGCAAATTCAGGACTCTGTTTTGGAGTAAAAGCACATTGTGACATTCTCATTTTTGGGACTGCTCTTCATATTCCTCTTGGCAGTATCCCCATGCAAAAGCACAACCCCCTTTTTTTATCATATCAATCCATTTGTTTCGCAATAAATGGCCCAGTCGCCTTTCATTTACAACCGTACATTTAATATGTCATATGAAAGTTTAATGAGAGGCACAGTTTCGTAACTGGTTAATCAACTGATGCAAAATCCTTCAATTTTCTTGCGATAGGACCTTATAGTAGCTTGGAATATTTTATACTGATTTGTGGATAGCAGTTCTGAACACCCTTCTATCACTTAATAACCCTTTATTATACCATTTGCTATGAAGTACGTACAGCAACTCCAGCAGTCAAATCAGAAGGCAAAAGGAAGCAGAGTGGAGTCACTTCAGAGCTACTGCCCAAACCCATCATCTGTAAAATGCTCATCGTCTGTTCTGATCGGGAGCAAGCAGGCTGCTGTAAGAGCTGCGGGATTTCACCTTTGCAAATACCACTGCAGCCAGCAGCCTGCCTTTTGCATATGGATGGAAGCGCCCCGCCAGCCGCTGGCATGGAAAGAAATGTGATGGGTAGGAACAGACAGATTGTCTCTGTGGCATTTTCACTGGGGAGCGCGGTCCCAATAGCACGTTGTCTGCTACAACAGAATGCCAACACAGTTTCTTCACCCCCCACCCCCCCACCCCGTACTTTTTAAAGCAGAAACCTTCATATTGAACTGAAAGCCACACAAACGATTACACATTGTAGCAGGGTTGTTAAAGTCAAGGAATGCCTGTTAGGTTAGCCAGCCATGTCTCCATCAAAGCCTAGCTGTTCCATACCGTATCTTTTACAGCGTTTGGTTCAGACTCCTGTTATTTGGGACTTTTAAAACTATACTGTCAGCTCAGGTAGACATGGTAAGAGGCTCTGCACTGCAGGTAATCGTCTACTTCCATCTCTGCTGCTGCATCTTAAAGTGCATTGAACAAGCAGTTTGGTTTTACTTTGCCAGGGGCAATAAACCACCCGGTCAAAAGTCAGAGCAGTAATGTTTTGGGGCAGGTAAAACTGTGGCCATGACTTAGGAGCCAGGTTGATTCCCAATAAGGAAGGATCCATTACTTGCTGAAGAAATGTATTTGCTGATTTTCTGGTTTTCCAGACAGTCAGTGAAGGTCGGTTTTGTAAATCACCCCTAGTAGCTATAAGGGTCTATTAAATAAAATAGTCCCAAATAAAGACTTGTTAACATTGATTCTGGAGCTTAACTCCACTGTTAAATCTTTCAGCGTCAGAAAGAAGATCAGTGCAGCACCTATAAGCAATTAAAATTACAGTCAAAGTAATAGTGGCAGCAACCACTGTGGTGGCTGATAGAGGGCGAAGATAAATCTCCTCCAATGCAACGCAAAGAGTGATGGGAGGATGGAACAGTAATAGATGACGTGTTTTTATTGTTTGTATAGCAATTGTGAAAACAAGTGTCAAACCAAAGTGAAGGAAGTTTTGTGCTGCTGGCTACCGCATGTGACATATTCCTGCAGCAAAAACCTGCAATGCCACAAATAATTGGATTCACCTTAGCTGGCTGCCTAGTTTACAACTATCAGAATCTTACCTCTTATTTTACCCTAGCAGAGATCTTCATGACTTACTTTATCGTCCTTTAGAAGATGATAAAATAAGGCTCTGAATTGCCTATATATATATCTTGGGCTGCAGTTCAGATTTGCGAGACCAGATGTACTGCACTAAATGGAAAAAAAAAAAAAAAAAAGAAACCTGACCCATTTGCCTCATGGAGAGGCACTAAAATTCTGTCATCAGTTCATTTCCCTTTGCAAACAGGTGTAGGAACAATAACTGTATTGTCATCAGCCATCATATAGAATAAATAAAAGGAACAAGCCCATGCTAGCTGACCCACATGCAATAGAAAGTGCTGCTTTATCTCCTGCGACTGCCCGGACCTGTGCGATGGGTCTCCCCCAGTTTTGACACAAAGTCAGCATTGTCTTCTGAACCCATCTCAGCCTTTAAGTTGACCTTGCAGTATTTTCCTTGGTTGTCCTGCTGAGCGCAATGTTTGTCTTGTTATACTACTTATACAGAGCAGACTATTTTTCCATAAGGGAAATATCAGGTGTCAAACATCTGAAAGTCCAGAAGGCCGTATACTTGGGCCAGGCTCCCTGCTCCAGGGGTGGGGCAGCCCTGCCGTACCCCAGTGGGAATACCGTGCCGGTGCTGAGCCCCCAGTGCCCAGGACGATGGCCCTCGGACCTTCCCGTGGTACAAACATTAGTGGCATCTAATGCATTGACTCATTCAGCCCACATTAGAAGAGTAATTGCTACTGTGAAACCTACGGTAGCTTTTCAGGTAGGGTGATGCTGCTATTCCCATTTAACGATAAAACACTAAGCCCAGAGCAGTAAGGACAGTGCAGCACAAGCGACTGCCACACAAATAACAGAGCCTGTCACTCCTCTCATGCAGAAACGGTCCAGTTCCCAGGGTGGATGGGGCCAGGAGAAGCACCACTGACGTGCTCCATGGCCCCTTTGGAAGCAGGGGCAGGAGGGACGCCTAAAGGACAGCTCAGGATAGCCCCAAGCCCGTTGCACCGAAAGGCGCTGGGCACGCTCTGGGTTACGTGAGCTCGCACACCCCCCTGTCCCCCCCCGCCCCCAACATATTCCCACGTGCTCTCAGCATACACACAGCTTGTTAGCAGCTCCGCAGGGTTCCCAGGAGCAGTGAATGAACAGAAACCGGGATTGTATGATCATAACAACCAGCTCAGTTTCTTCTGCCTTCTAAACTTCCCTCCCTAAGCACAGGAGGAGTGGCTCCGGAGGAAAGGCCATGAATTTTTTATTTCTCTGACCAAAGGGTGATTTTGCCTGGTCTAAGCTATATACATTGTTCCTCGTTACTAAGGCAACAGGTACCTTACAAATGCTGCTAATACATAAACTAATACAAGTCTGCAGTTTGCTCTTTCTTTCCAGTGCAGTTTAATAACCCGTGTGGATGCTGCTAGCCGGCGCTCTCCCGCTGGGCTAAATGAGCACTTCAGGAAGTATTATCTCCCTTCCAGCGCGGACTCCGCGGTGCCCACACAAAGACGAGGCACTGAACTGGGGAGCTGCGCCACTATCAAAAGGCAGCGGGGTTTCAGAAAGCTCCAGGGAGGAGTGGGAACGGCTGTGGGAGCACCACACAAGTCTGCCGCGGCACCGCCGCCTTCCTGAAAGCGGCAAAGGATCCTCAGTGCTCACTGTTCAGTGGGGAAACACGTCGCTTCTACAGTCCCGTAAAAGAAATCCTAGAGCAGAAACTCTTTAGTTCCAAGTTGTGCCCCCACCATCAGCATCCAGAGCTAACTGGATTAAGGGCTGTTTGTTAAACTCCGCCTCGCTCCCCCTCTCATACACCAGCCTCTTTGATACACACGCCCGGTTACTGAGTGAACACGCCAGGTCCTCACTGCTCTTGTGGTGAGAGCAGGGTTAAAATGCTTCACTGGTCTCCTTAATCCCTCTCACATGATTTAGTCAACACCAGTGGGGGAAAAGGAACCGCAGGTTTTGCCTCCATGGCTCCCCCCTCTTCGGAGGTGAGGGAGAAGAGACGAATTCAGCATTGCCCCTGGGATGGAAGTGGTGAGAGCCTTGAAAAGTCACAGAGAATATGAAACACCAAGTGTTCCCAACAGGTACCGGAGGCTGCATCTGCAGAGCTCACGGGCTTCAACCCTACTCCTGCCTGGCCTCCAAGCTCGCTTTTTTCCACTACTCAGCACCATTTAAATCTTGAAATGGAAAGAGGCAAATAGAAATTCAAAATACAGATTTCCGCTCCTGTCGCATTAGTTCAGTGATGGGCAGATGATCGCTGCACAGGAGCAGAAGGAAAAGCCACCAGGAGAGAGGAGCGATTGCACACCACTGTGCTAGTGGCACTGCTCCTCGGTGGACCTGATATACCAGTGATCTATCTGCAGAATTCCCTTTACAAGAGCAATTGTTCTATTAGAGAAACCAAATAAGTGGTCTTATTTCTGGGGACTAGAGATGGCCTGAGATGCGATAGGCTAATAGGAGCTCAGAAAAAAAAAAAAAGACAACCCAGAAGCCAAAGTAGGTCAAAGCCTAATGACTGATCTTCACTTGTTTCCCCCCAGCCCCTTTTCCTGTTTTGGGGATTTGTTTTGGTTTCTTTTTTTTTTTTTTTATTTCCCCCCCCCAGAAAAAGAATCATAGGGACATATATTTCAACTATTTTATGCTTGCTACCAGTCAGCCCCTTTGTCCTGATAATCTAACAATAACACAAATAACTTAAATAATGTATGTTTAACTTCCTTCCACAAGCAAAACACAGGATGGGTAGCGCACTCTCATAGAGCTTTACAAGCACAAAACAAGGACAGTTTTACAGACCCCATTCTTGTGCTGGATGACTTGCTGCTGCTGCTGCTGCAAGACAAAGGTCTTTTATTGAAATCCCAGCAGAAAAGTAAACATTTGAAATAAAGCTAAACAAGAGTTTAGTTGTTGAGGGAAAGACAGTTATCCATCAGCATCTGGCAAACAAGCTCTTCTCAAGAGTGGCCTTCCGCAGCGCTGGACTGGGACTCCAGTCCCGGATTTAACCACTGTAGTCTGAATCCCTTCTACCTAACAAGAGAGCTCCCTGCTGTACCAAATTTGTAGCACTGTTGGCTGCTGGAAGCATTATTTATTTACCAAATAGATCTTAGGAAAACAAACCTGCGTTCCAAGTCTCGGGAACGCTGAAATACTCTATTGAAGAAGATTTCCTTAAGAGAAAACACCATGAGCACACCACCTCCCATTGAAAACCGTTAGCGAATGGTGACCATCCTCTAGTTGTGAATTTACCGCCTTCACATTTTGTCTCCCCAGACCTTGTCTGCACTATCCTCTACCCAAGGCAACCTTTGAGGAGACACATGGAGACATATGGAACAAACGGGTGTGCTGCCGGCCTCAGAGAGTAGTGGTCAGTGACTTGACACTGAACTGGTGGCCGATCATCAGTGGAGCCCTTCACAGTTTGATGCTGGGCCTCACTGTGATTAGCCGTGTTAACCTGGCCAACAGGATGGCGTACACCTTCAGCAAGTTCACATAAGATACTAAATTCGTGGGGAAAGCTGATATTCTGGAGGAGAGGGCTCTGTTCAGCTACACCTTGACTGGCAGGTGAAGCCAACTGACAGAAACCTCATGAAATTCAACAAAGTTCAGTATAGAACTACTGCACCTGAAGCAATTAACTAAGTAGAAAGCAGCTTTGCAGAGAAGGAGGTGGGGACTAGATGGACAGGAACTGAGTGTGAGCCGGCAGTACACCAAAGAAGATCAACTGCCTACTGCACTGACCTCGCAAGAACTTCGCCAGCAGGTCAGGGAAAGCGATTATTACCCTATATTCCCATAGGAAGGCTACCTCTGAAGTACTGCAGCCAGGAAAAGACATGAACACGCCGTAGTCAAGGCAGACAAGGACTGGAGCACAGAACAGACTGAGAACGACATTTGTTTAGCCTGGAAAAGAGAAAGTTGAGGATGAGTGCATCTAATGGCTTTTTCCAGCTACCTCATGGGTGACGACGATAAAGACAAAGGCAGCTGGTCCTGCTTTGGGCAGGGATTGGTCTAAATAAGCTACAATTTTTCCTTCCAGCCTCGATTGTTGCATGATTCTATGAAACCATTCCAATGAGGATCATTTCCAGAACACAACATTTGAATGGACTGACTACTGGAGAATGTGTAAAGCCCGGTTTCACTGTAAACTCAAAGAAAAAAAGAAAAAATAAAGTCACAGTGCTGTTTCTCATCTACCAAGTCCTTCCCTTGCCTCTGGGTGACTTGCCAACCCAAACACCTGTTTCATATGGGTAGAACGCACAAATAGCTGACCCATATCTGTGATTAATCTTGACGACATTTTGATATTTCAGAGGATTAATACACCCAACATCCTTAATAAGAAACAAAGAGCCAAAACAAACCAACCCTTCTTGAAATCAAGCAAAACCTAAAGCAGATTGGTAGACAACAGCTGCAAAACAAACAAATGTTCCATGGTTTAGCTCAACTTCAAATAAGTTCAGCACTGAAAACCTGAGTAAGCAAAGACACCGTGTTACCTTTGGCAATCTGCGTGGCTTCAGCTTTGCAGTATCATTTCTGATCTATGCAGTCTGCTAATCAAAAATGACTATTCAGATTCTAATCAAAATAAACCTTCAAATTACTTCAGATGTAAACCGTGGCTGAGACTGAAACGTCAAGTGCTCAAGTATTTGAAAAAGTGCTTTGTCTGTATACCCTACTTCAGTCAACCTCCTGCCAACAGATTATGCTTCAGTCTTTGGTTACATGGAGCGTATGAAAACTAAGAGGAGGAAGTGGCCTACCGGCCCCATTTCCCACTCTGCTTTATCGGGATGACACCATTTGACCTCGGCAAGAGCAAGGCCCAATCCAACATGCTCGGGAAACAGAAAGGCCAGGACATTCTTACAATCATGAGATGCTTTTCCTTCATAAGGCATTTCGTATAAACAACATTGATCCAGGGCTCAAAACAACATCATGTTCTTCAAAAAAATATTAAAGCAGACAAAATTTGCAATATACAATACCTTACTGCCTCTTAGCTTGAACTTCCCTCCTCCTCAAAATATACTTTTGACTCAATTCTTCTAAGTTTCTTAGTTTAGAAATCACTTACCAAGAAATTATTCTTTTCTTCCCCTTCAGGTTTTCAGGAGTTACCCAGTTTCTCTGGCAGACGAACAAGAGTGGCAGCATGTCTTATTAATAGGACAGAAGTGCCCTGGGAAATTGATTGCTGCAACATATGGAAAAGGAGTCGGGGAGGGGGGGAAGAAAGAGAGCACGGGCACCTTATACCCTGGATGAGCCTGGGAGCATTGTACAGACCCTTTACACCACGATTGCTGGAGGCATTGACAGGCACAGACGATTTTGCCTGGAATAGAGGGTGCGAGAGGGAAGGATTAGTTACAGCCCACGTTAGAGCATCTGACCTGCTTTGGATTGAGAAACTTCTTCTGCGGTTGCTAATGGGGTGGGTGTGGGGGAAATCCCTGTGGCCAGATATTCGATTTATCCTTTTTCTCAAGCTTTTCAATATCTACCAGCAACATAATGTCTGGCCCATGCAGATGTACGAGAAGGCAAGTTTCTCTTCACTGTGCCCCAGCCAACGCGAGGCCATCTATGGCATTTCTCAAATGTGTATCTTGTTGCGATTTTTTGGGGTATTTTGGTACCAGCCTCTGGCAGACACAGCTTAAGTTTCAGCACATTAATCAAACTCCTCCACACCCCATCAACACCGATCTTAGCACACAGCAACTTTTGTCTCATCAACTCCTTGGACTACGTGCCCTGAGCCTACAAAAATCCCCCTTGTCCCCTAAAGCCCAGGAGGCAGACGGGGTTATGGTCCTGGTGAGGAGTGCTGACAGTACATCCTCTGAGAAGGAGCGGGCACTGAGAACTTTTAATTATGTATTTGTATTACTCCATTAGAAAGTACGTTAATACTAGGACAAAGACTAAACCACACAACATAAATAACACTGAAAATGTAAGTATGAGAGATGTCTTAGCTGAGATTTTTTTTTTTTCTTGTTCTTGGCCACCTCTGCAATGGAAAATGAGTAGCAGGGGGAGAAATTCCAGCTTTTCCTGCTCTGTAGAAGTCAGGATGGCTTTCCATGACAAAATATTTCTGACAGTTTCACTATCCCTCCAAGGTCTCTCCAGTTGACTGAAAACTCACTTTGGAAGAGGAACTGGAGGCCTCAACTACGTGTCCTTTACTGCTAACGCTGGGTCAGAGTGCCCAAGGCCAGTGAAAAGAGTGATGAAGCCCCATCGGTCCATCCCAGCCACTTGTTTGTTTCCCTGGCTGCATTTGTGCTACAATACACTGCTACACCATTGCCCGGAATCAGATATATTGTACACACCCACGTGAATAACAAACAGCTCCTTTGATCTTCAAAAGAGTTTAACTTCTTTGATTACAAGTTTATCCGTAGCACATATATAATCAGGCTGCAGACACACACGCACTCAGTTTGGTCTTAACCCATTTTGATTGCAGGTACACAGCCAGCAAGTGTCCTTTATGCTGTATCTAAGAATTTATTGAGATAAACTGCCTTAGCTTTTCCAGGAGACAGTCTTTCTTGGCAGGTGTAACAGGGTGAGTTTCTCAAGATATCAAGAGCCAAAGCAGCTAATAAACTACTAGCACTGTGACTTTTCCCTCAAGATGAACTTTCAAATACTCCATATCCCACGTCAACCCCAACAGCACTGTATTAAACATACAGTATCTTTGCACCAGGTTTGACTCTTGAGCCATGTCTAAGCAAAGGAGCGTCAGAAAAAAAACTCACCACCACCCAACACACTCTTAAAATTTAGAATTAGAGATAGGGAAGGGCATTTTTCTCTTTCCACTCACACTAAGTTGAAAAGAGAAAGGCAGAGACACTAACCTGGAAACTGCCCCACATGCAGGCACAGCCCCAAAATGAAAAGAAATTGAATACCTGCAAAGAGAGAGTTGAGAAGTACTGCAGAAGTAATTACTTTGCATCAGTATTGGGTAGCTGATTTGGTTTCAGACCCATATGGAAGTGCTGGCAGGGCATCCCAGAACACCTGCTGCCGTTTAGGCAAAAGGCATCGAAACAGGGGCAAAAAAAGCAGTTGGCTACTTTGTGTTTGCAAGCCTACAGCTAATGCTATGAAATCTGATTTTAATAGCAATCTGCTCAGCTCTTCGTTCATTAGGAGGAGGTGAGATTCTGATTGAGGTGTATGCAGTTAGCCAAGCGTGTGGGGAAAGAGGGACACGAGGCTCCTCTGCCCATGTCCTGCCATTTGCTCCCCATCCCGCTCCTTTCATCTCATCACTGTTTTTTCCAGCTTTCTGCTGCTAGTCCAGACTTGTGACCTTTTTGCATTTCTTTCCTGTGGGCAGCATCAAACCAAATACGAGGATCCTGTCAGAAAATGGGCTTTCCAAAAATATTCAGAATCCAAAAAAAAAAAACCAAAACCCAACAAACAAACCAGGACAGATTTTTATTATTTTTTTTAAAGAGTAAAAATCCCTTCCATAGCAGCCAAGAGGGGACTAGATTTTTCAGATGAGTTCAACATGCTGTTTAACATATCCAAATGTCTCAAAAAACCCCCTGGCCCCCGTTACAACACTGAACACCTGGAACTGGCCAGGCTGGGTTTTGGATGTCTGCTCTTAAAAGCAACAATAGCTTGTGCTGTTGTGGGTAATTCAGTTTTGGAAGCAGAAGCCTTGATTTATATGAACTCCATGCTAATGGAGAATTACTTCCAGTTTGTTACAGATTTCAGCACTGAAATTAGGTGGTTTTCTTGCCAAATATGGGCCCAATGTGATTCCAATCGGACAGATTCTGAAGAGCTCCAGTCCTTTTTATAATAGTGCAGCATGGCTTGCAAACCAGCTTTTACATGTTTGGGGTTACCCAGCACTACAAATCGTTGATTTATCAGATGCAGCTGACTGAAAAATGAAAAAAAAACACTCTCTCTTTCCTCCCACTCTAAAAGCATTTAAAATGCAGCGTTTCCGGGAACCTGGCTGGGTGGAGGGAGTTGGCAGAGAGGACTGTACTGTATAAAATACGGAGGGACAGATGTTCAGCTGATGGCTTTAACAGATACAATGGTGACACGAGGATGACAGCTCTATTAGATTTCAGGAGGTGATGTGTCACTTGTGCAGTAGGCTACTCCACATCATCATAAAAAGCACTTTTTATGGGGTGAGACAAGAAAGATCCAGATAAAAGCGACATAGGAATGCTAGTCAGCCATAATCATGAACTCAATTAAAGATTCACTGGAAATCACATTAAATAGGAGCTCAAATCCACAGATCAGCCCTGTGGCATTCCCAGTTGGCAGCAGAGCCTTTCTCCTTGCAGGCCACCACTCGCTGGTGCATCCTCTTGCCTGGTGCTTGCACCCAGGTGTAGATGGTGCTCTTTTCAGATGCAGAGCCCAGGGCATTGCTACAGGATGGGCGTCTAGAGAAGATGAGGCCTGAACCAGTAATATCACAATAGCATGGTGTCTCTAGTAACAAAACCCAGGCTGGAAATCCATGTAATCCACGAGGCAGGAGCAGCCTCATCTCCAATGATGTCAGCTCCTCCATACTGTTAATTTTAGCTAGTCTTTGCTCTCTGCCTGTGACCTTCTTCCACTTCAGCTTGTATTTCCTTTTTAAATGTCTTTTTCAGCTCTTGAATCCCAGGTGTTTCTCTTTCTTCAGCTGACATTCAGGCTGTGCATCAGGCAACCATCATGACTTGGCAAAGGTTTACTGGGTCAGTGGAGGAAGACCCTCAGATCCAGGTTTTTGCTATTAGAGTTGTCAGTCACACAGTCCTTAGAGACTGCAAGAGCATGAAAATTAAATCTACAGATTGAATTATCCTGCTTCCCACCCCCCTTAAGTGCACATGTGGTCTTGTCATCTTGTCATTTTTATCACTATTAGTGACAGTCCTCAACAAAATAATGGACAAACCGTCAAATGTCTTATTACTGCTTAAGCTGAATACCAAATATGAGCTCCCCAAATTGCAACAACTTACTCTGCTTCATCCGTCACATTGTTATACAGAATGTTTATGTGGCATTTGTAACCAGTGCAGTTTTCTTTGTGGTTTTTTTTGTTTGTTTGGTTGGTTTGGGTTATTTTAATATATAGAAGAGATAGGGTTTGTTTTTTCCTCCAGGACAAAACAAGGAAGGTTACCGATTTACCAGTTTCAAATTCCAGTGACACTATGCTGAAATTCCTAAAAAATCAGACAAGTGACTTGGAGCACACAAGGAGAATTATGCCACAGGCAATAACGTACGAAGTGATATCCAGATATCAACAAGTGGGGCTACCTGAAAACATCTGTACCCTCTCTGGCAATCAGTGAAGTTGGAGGAGAAGGTAAAACTAACACAGTGACTCTGAGCTGTAGATCTCAGTCCTTGGCCAGTCACACTCGGTGATTAGGAACCAAAACACCCACAAGGGCCCTTGGAAATCCAGGGCAAAGAGTATATAGATGACAGGTATGGAAAAAGCAACACCGTTCATTTTAAAGGTAAGGTTCATTTCTACCAAGCTTTCAGTCCAAAACGTCTAGCCAACTAAGAAAAAATCCAAACCCATGAAAACTTTTGCCTCACATTCGTGAGCATTCTTCAGCAACCTCCTTTTTGCCAATTTTAACATAGCACCCTATTAAAGCAGGCAGAGCAATGATTTTTTTTTCTCAGAAGAGAGAGGAAAGCAGACAACAATCACCTGCATGCAATAGCCGCGCAAACACATCACAGCACCCGCGCCCAGAAGGCACGCTGAGGGCAGCTCCACGAGAGTACAGGCAGAGATTCGGTACCTCTGCTGTAGACGTGCACGGCCTGAACAGAAACAAGAAACTGGTGCTATTTTAAATGACTAATCAACAGCCTGGAGTTTCAGGTATGATGAGTAAGTTGCTTACGTGATTTTTGGTTGTCTAA
Source organism: Dromas ardeola (assembly GCA_013398915.1). Classification (NCBI taxonomy): domain Eukaryota; kingdom Metazoa; phylum Chordata; class Aves; order Charadriiformes; family Dromadidae; genus Dromas; species Dromas ardeola. The sequence goes on along the minus strand of VYZM01012925.1, from coordinate 1,241,150 downwards.
CTTAGGACTTCTTAAAGGACCTAGGCAGCTGGAGCCCTCTGCCCTTGCTGGAAAATCTGCTTCAAGCTGGGCAATCTTACATAGCGTGAATAACGCAGAGACACTAACTGAGAAAGAAGTTGATGTGTTGCAAGGCTGGATTTCCTGAGAAACCTCTAATAGCAAAGGGCAGGATTTTGGAGGAAGAAGTCATAAAAATCAGTGGGCTGAGGACTATCGAGTTTTTCCTGGGTCACCTGTCTTCTGTTGAAAGTCAAAGCGTGTTTGGTTTGTCTGGTTAAAACAAACAAACAAACAAAAAAATCGACATGAAATGAGTCTTCACAACTCAAAGCAACAGATTTAAGCACTCTACACAGAGACATCAGTGGCCAAGAAACACCTCATTAAAATTGTCGCAGATTCATCTTATTGTCACTGGCTGGCACTTTCACCAGTCTCAAGAAGTAGGACAAACACCTCATGCTGATAAATCAGTACATCAAGTCAGACCCAACAGCAAACGCTGTTGTGTCTCTAGAGCTAAGCAATCAATCCAGCGTCCTGTGTCAGTACTAAATATTCACGAAAAGGAAATATTTGAAGGAGCTGGGTCTGAGAAGCAAGGTAAGCAGTTCCACAAGACATTTGCTCTACGGCTTCATCCAGTAGAAACCAACTTCTCCAATCCCCAGCAGGCTTTAGGGCTCATCTCCACACTGAAAGTGCCCCATATAGATATATGTGTGTGTATATACGTGTACATATATTTTTTTTATATATATATGTCTCTGCACACACACAGCCCCCCAAGGAAAATCATATGTGTAGCTGGCCCAGATGCATCCCTCTGCCACCTTGTGAGTTGAATCATCTCTCAGCCTCTCCCACCCTTTCCAACATTTGCTGAACCCTGGTACCAAAAAGTCTAAGCTTTCCAGCAGGCAATGCGGACTTAAGTTTGCCCCATCTGTTCTGAAGAAATAACAACTTAAACCCATAATAAAATCTGGCGGTAGATCCATTCTGGCAAATACGAGGCATCCAGTTCCACAGCCTGGTCACATCTACTCACCATCGAGGGCCTGGGATAAGCAGGCAGCTGACAGAGGTGCCTCAGTTGAGTTTCCCACTTTTGACCCTCTGTGATTAGAAATTCGTTTCCAAGTTTCTAAAGCTTAGACCAGCACATGCTATCAACGCTAATGAAGCAGTAAAGATTTCTGCATACCAACCATGTTGCTAACCAGTTCTATTCTGTCTCCTGGCACATTTCCAACGCTCACATTTGTTTGTTTAAATTGTGATTTTTTTTATGTAAGAGCTGTACGACTGTAAAGTTGCACTTTACTTGCAAGTTTTGTACACAGCCCCACTAGTGCTGGTTTCCTGAAGAACCCAAGAGTATAAGTATAGGAAATGTTGTGCAAAGTGTCAAGGTCGTTTTAGCGGTAAGCTGCTTTTCCAAGCTGGATTGCAGGAGAAAGGTAGTCCCATGGGGAAAAAAAATGAACATATGTACTCAGTAAATTCTTGACGCTTCATGAAAAAGCTTGGCCAGGATACAGCTATGGCTAATAGCCCAAAGGAAAGCTAGTGGGAAAAAATTTCTTATACACAAACTAAACAGTTTAAAAGTTGAACTTAAAGCCTGCTCCTGAATAGATGTCCAAAGCACATTAATTATTTCATGCACCAAGTAGCTAGACAAAGAACTGAGAAACAAAGTTAGGCTGAAAATCCTGAAAAACCCAAGAACCTCTGTATTAAAAATATAACATTATAAAGTTATCTCACCACTCTCACATTGAGATCCACAGAGCATGGGGCATCAGCAGTGAGGTATGGAAAGGGATGTGTACCTATGCTGTCTGCATGCCGCCGTTCCCATAAAAACCTTCTCCAACATGCAATAAACGACACTGGAGAAGCTTTGTGGAGCTATTTTGGGATATCTTGGAAGTAGCCCCATACATCACCCTTCCCTCAAGGCCAAAATGATTGCTGAACATTGCTGTGGACATTGATAGAGAAAAAAGATCAAAGCCAGAGACATTCAAAATAAAATATTTTCTTCCTAAAAAAACCAACCAAACAAAAAAACAAACCGAAAACCCCAAAACACCCCAAAAAGCTTCCCAACCCCCAAATCTCTGTCATTGGAAACAAGGCAGAGGAAGGGTTTGTGCTCCTCCCCATATTGGATGTGAGTTCAGCCAGGGAGCCCCACAATGAAGGGTTGGAGCACGAACCCCTCATGTTCCCAGTAAGGACCAGTGGCACCATTTTGAATGAAAGTGTTTAGGCTGTTAATGAAATAATATTGTGCTCATAAGAAATAAAAACTTGAGCAAAACAAGAGAATATCTTTCACTAGAACAACCCAGTTTCTTATTAAAAGAAAAAATCTATTTAAATTAGGATTTTTGCCAGCCACAGCAGAGCATCATTGCCTGCATTCTACTTGTAGTTTGACCCTATCTCCACAAGAAAAAAACACCCCAAACCCACCAAAAAATGAACCCATCCAAAGTTTTCTTACAAGAAATTTTTCCTTTGGTTTGGTATCTCAAGCAAAGTTTTCTGTAACAAAAGAAGGGAGAACAGCTATACCCATTTAAAGCAACTGAGATTTGGCCCTCAGACGTTAGGAAATCAAAACCACACAGCAGATGCAATTTTGTCTCACAGCAGAAACAAATATTCAAATTACTACAGGAATGTCCCAATGGGCAAGTTTTCTAGAAATAAATTTCAAGCAGAATTCATTTAGTTTTGCAACAGATGCTTTGAATTTGAGTCTGCTTGTTCTCAAAAGTGTGAGACAACAGCTGACCATAAGCCATATTTTCCTATCACCCCCATTCGCATATCAATTTATAAGCTGCTGAATGAAGTTAAGAATAGAATTGATCTCGTGTTTAGGATTTACAAACCATTTGGAAGAGTTCAGCCTGAGCTGACTTTATTTAGTTCTCGTCACTAAGACACATTCATTAACTACCGTTAAAGAATCCCTGAGCAGTTTCTAGGGATAGTAACACAGCTATTAAAAGCCTTTTGGATCCAAAGAGTAGTTATTCGACACCAATCTATCTTTCCAACTCTTGACAGGCACCACGTAGGCAGACATCAAAAAGAGAGCTGAGCATTTGATGAAATTTTTACCAAACGATCTGCGAGCAGCAGAAAGGTTACAGACCTCCAGCGTTTGCGCAGGGTTTAACTTGGGGGGCACAAGCTGGAGGTGCCTCTGATGTACCACCGCGAGATTAACGTTCAATACCTTTAATCATTCCCTACAGTATTTGGAAACACGAACACATCTAAAGCCTCTCAAATAAACATCGTTTATAATCTTGGGCAGAAAACAATGTGGGAGTTAATGTGCACGTAGAATACAACTTTAAAACTCCCTTTCTATTTTCCTGTTTCTTTGAAAGGGTCCAAATGAAAATACCACTGTTCTCTGCTCTTTGAGTTATCTGTCAAAGGGAAATGTTTCTGTGAGTGACACCAGCTGTTTTATATCCTAATTAGGGGATTGGTTTGTTATTGGGTACTTGCAGAAAAATATATTTTACTGATAACTACAGAGTAAATATTTATGCCTATTAGTTACAGCTAAAGGGAAATAGTTCAGAAACGGCTTTAATCAGTTGTTACCCTACCTGCTAGCAGTGCAACTACTTGAAGTATCGTGAATGTTAAAGAAGAAAGCAATTATGAGGGTGAGGGAGGTTTCATACTTGCTCTGTCTCCAAAGAGGGACTCTGGTCTAGCTTTTACTGCACTCTGTGATTTTTTGATTTTTTTTTTCTATTTTTTTAATCACACGTGTTGAAATGAGAATGCTGACAGTGAAAACGGGATGGCCGCTGTCGGTAGTACTTTATGTGCATTAATTGTGTCCTGCAAATGAGTTTGCTTCAGTTTTGCTGCTCCGTGAGTATAATTTGTTAGCAAATCTCTCTGCTAGAAATTTCACACAAACAACAGGTTCTAAGCAAATATCGGAGCATCCTAATGAAACACAATGTTTACATTTACAAAAGATATTCTTGAAACCAAAGTCCAGATTCCACCACCACTTATCCAAGGTTAGCTTTATGAGCTCTAGAGATTTCACAGACCTTGGGACCACTGTGGTGCCTGAATAAAGTGACTCACAAGCGACCCTTCAGAAAATGATTGCAGCATGAACTTACAGTCATTTATATCCGAGAAAAACACTCACACCCTGAGTGCTAAGCACATATTTAGCCTTAGTAAAGTGCATTTACATGCTTAACTGCACAGGGGTGAAATCTGATTCAGAGACCCCACGAGATAAGAAAAACCTAACGAGAAATGATTCACTCATAACTGGAAAGTTGTTTAAAACTAGCGATACACAAAACTGCTGAGTAAAAACATGGCCTGTTGATCTTATCCTATTTCTCATAAAAAATGAGAAGACAAAATTCAACCAAGATCTGGTGACATAGATGGATTATTCAAAGCATGAGTGAAAACATATACTAGGAAGACTTCTGAAAGTAGAAACTGTGTGAGGGAAGAAATAGAAATCTTCATAGTAACTCTGAATTTTTTCTGTAGAGTAATTATTTCCCCCCCCTCTGCAGATCTTTGCACACTAAGTAAATGTTTGTCCCGGAAACTCTATGTGCCACACCAGCTCCACTTTATTGATTGTCTAAAAATACAGAGAAATAACGCAAAAGATCAATGGGAATGAGTTTTGTTTAAGGGCGATTACCCGCTCCAACCGGTGATTACCATCAACCACAGTACAGCTCAGCTCAATGAGCATGCAATCCAAAACGTTCATGGAAGACAACTAGCCTTAAAACCAATCCTTGAGCCAACACTCGCAGACTGAGATCACTTCGGTACCTATGTTCTGGTAAAGCTTCTGCAGTTATATTATTCCTTATATAACGGCACCCATGTATTGCACATGTTTAAACACCCTAAAGGATCAATACTGTTGGAAAAACAGCTTATACTCTTCAGCCACGCATTTGTGAGCATGAAGACGTAATGTAAGGATGAACTATTCTGTGTTGGAGACGATGCTCATGATCCTTTTGCCATCCTCCAAAAAGATGCACACTGGTTTGAGCAGCTTTGCCCGCATGCTAACAAACACGCGGAGGCAGGCAGCGGGAAGCCGGTTTCAAAATTCCCATCCAGGAAAAATACCTTGGTAGCCAATTAATTTGCAGCTGCACCATGTGCTTGAACCAGGAGTAAATCTTGCAAGTCTGGTCACAGAGCTGATTGAGCATGAGTAACTAATGAGAACAGATGTGCTCTCCACAGCTGTAACCACAGGCCCATCCAGTAGGTCTGACTCCATGAACAACAAATACAAGACCTGCTTGGAAGCCACATAAAATAAATATTTTTAGTCAAAGCAGTTACGTGGTCATTGAGAGCTTCCTTGTATGGAGTCTGATGGTTGTGGTAACCTCAGCTGACACAAGCTGAGCACTGGCAGGACAAGATACCACTCTGCCAAGGTGTTATGGGGTACCACCAAAGCAGCTGGTTCAGCTTGGGCTGCTGTACCTACACAACTGCTGGGTGATGGGAACAGCTGCATTTGGGTAACACAGGCAAAAGCAATGGATCTGCATGCCCAGTTAAGCCAACTGCCGGGAACTTGCTCCCAGGAGAACAGGTTGGTAGTGGACATGCTTGAAGGCTGAGCTGGCTCCTGGGGTTACCGGCTGCTGGGGTGGTGAACACAAATCCTCTGAACAAGTTTCTGTTTTCTTCCCGATATCACACCTGAAATCCTACCATCACTTTTTGCCCATCCCAAATTCAACACGTCTCCAAAGAGCGTGACACTAGTGACTGAAGATGTGATTGTCTTGCACTGCTGGAAAAACAACTAAGAAGTTCAAAAGAAAAAAAAAAAAAAGGAAGGGAAAAAATTTAAAAAAAAAACAAAAAAAAAAGGTGCAGCCTCCTGACTGCTGTTCAAAAACAATCACCACCCAAAGCTTTTTCTAAGTATATTCCCATCCCCACAAGTCAAAATCAGGGCTTTCAAATAACACCTCAGGGCAAGCCTTTGTTTTTCTTGGAAGCTTACGCTCGGAAACCCAGGCTAATAAGATTTGGGCCAGGAAACAGTCCAAGCTTTTGGATTCTGGGAGGAAAGGATCTCCAACCAACTCTCAGGGAGCAGATATCTGCTATCTGTCATCACTTCCCCGCTCTGTGGAGCAGTTGGAGAGGATTACCCCTTTTATTCTCCCAGAGAACCTGGTTGTGCCAGGTATCAGAAGATATCAGACAAGTTTATGCCAGGTATCTCCAGCCCCGTGTGTGCACGATCTCGCCCTTTCTTTACAGATAAGGAGCGTGTTCTGCGCGAGGCTGTGGTGCAGTCACAAGATTAATTCCCTCTCGTCCAAGCTCCTCTCCATACCTCCTCGCTCTCCCTTTCTCCCATTGCCGAGTTCCCTTCCCCTGCACACCAAAGCAGCAATGCTGAATGCTAACACCGATCCACCGTGACCCATGGCTTCTCCAATACCAAACCTCCAACCCAAGTATTCAAGTTGCCAAATTAATTTGGTTCCTCAGAGCACTTTGGGGATGCTGAATGCCTTAAGCAAGGAGACGTACACAGTCACATAACCCTGGTATTCTGCACTGCCAGTGAGCCATCTTTCACAAGAGAAATTATTCATCCATCTGTCCCATCCATAAGCAATGCATGGCCAATATTTCCTATTTTTTCCTATTTAAGTCAGTTTTCATTAAACCCTTCATTTCTACCATCTGAAGCAGCAAGCTTTGGACAGGGTATTATAAATGAAGACCATTTTACCTTCACCCCTCCGGAATAGACTGCTGCCTTCATTTAAAAAAAAATAAATTAAAAAAATTAAATCAGACAATGATGCTATTAAAGAGTTCCACATCATTGTAATTTGAAGTCATTTTCTAAATAGGTCAAGAAAGCATAACAGACAAGCAGCTGAATACTACCTCAGACAACTGACTAAACAAGAAATATTTCTCTTATTTTCATCTGTGTGATGCATACACAGGGAATGATAATGATAGGAAGGGAAATAATTTCTTTAATTACTGTGTGATAGAGTATAATAGAATAAAATGGCTATTGTTGGCTGGGATTAGGGTCAGATGGATGCCTTAGAAAGAAACCCCCAAGATGTGGCTGGACAAACACCAGGCACAAATACATGCAGAAATTCCATGAAGCACTTTATTAGTGGGACCATTCACTGAATGGCAGCTGATAAGGTTTTCAATAACATGGACACTGCTAGTTGTATAATGCTCTGTAATCTAAACATAATTAAAAGTGTTAACAATTTTGTAGCCTTTATCTGAACACATTTTTCCCACATGCTTTAGGTGACCGGGTCATAATCCAAAGACAAGCAACTCTCTTGTTTTACACTATTAGTCTAGCGAGTGGCAATTTTTTTCCTGTGCACAAAGGTCATTGTACCCCAGGCAACGTCTCTTGTCGGTATCTTCCACAAATCCAGGATGCACCAAAACAAACACAGATGGATTACATGTTGTCTATTAACTCAGCATTTCTCTTCCTTTCCTCAGATGCCAAAAAATAATTAAAGAGCATTTGTGCGCAAGTGGTGGTAATGCATTCATATAATTTGGCAATTATCTTGTCAGCTACCTTTATTAGATTCTCAGCACCGTAAATTGCTTTAAAGTATGCGCTATATGGCTGTACTATGCTTGCTGCACCAGCTTCTGCAACCACAAGCTCAGAGATATGTTTTTTAACAATAAAGAAGTTTTGGTGAAGTTAAGGATGTATTTATATTAAAGATTTTTAATGTTTTCGTGTTTAAAGTCAAGGAGTCAAATCTTTACTAGGAAGTTAAGTGGGATTTTTTGATTCGCTTTTTCAAGAGGAACTCAGTTGCCTTCTAGACACATATGCAAATAAACCAGTTTTGAAAGATGCACAATGTCCCAAAAATCTCCCCTTTAGGCATCAATAGCCACACCAGATTTTTCAGTGGGTTTTAAAATCTAACCAAAAGACTATCACCCCGAAGCAGGGCAGTAGGAAAGGAGGTGTCCATGTCTGACTCTGTGGGAGCCCAAATTCAAAGAGAAGCTTTCACCCAAAACCAGAAGACAGTGGTAGAAGACCTGGGCCATTGGCAGGGAGGGCTACAGGGGCACCAAAGCTAGGATTCCCCTGTTGGAAAAGTGCCAAAATTGGAGACACATGGGAGTAGAACAGTGGGATTTTGTGAAGAATAGCATTACTTAATACATCAGAACTAACTGATGGACTACAGTGTAATCATGATCTTAACATACCCCAAAATACTTTTTCTTTTTCCCCCCTCCTCTAACCCAGTGAATGTGAAAAGTTACAATAACAGCTTACAAAGTGCTTGGCTGGCTCTGTTTCTCTCATGTTAACCACATATTTTAAGGCAAGATTTATCTGTCTCCAGTTTCCGATACTTACTGACACACTGAGATAGACCATAACAACCGCAAAGCCAAACGCATGCTGGGAGGCATATAGTGCATATCAGCCATTAAAGCCTACTTCAGTGCTACTTGGAGCACTGATGGATACTTGGAGGATAATTACTAGCTCACTTTAATTTGCAAAAATTTCTCATGAGCCAGGATAATTGAATGCACAATAAAACTATCTGAATTGTTTTAATATTACATTCATAGTGTAACGTGCACCTAACAAATGGAGGTGCTTTTTAGGGTGTATACTCCCCTACCCTCTTCCTAACATCTAGAAACACGCAAAATTTTTCTGCTCTGTAGCTTTTTTAATTTTGTTTTTTTTAGTTATAGGTAACACTGAATATACTAGCTTTCCCCATGGAAAAGTTTCCTTCCTGGATTACATACAACTGCATAGTCTGGGTGCAAGAGAAATACAGATGTGCGAAGAGTAAGAAAAGACTCTGGGAACTGCACATAAACCCAGGCAATTTCAAATATATTGGTCAGTGCCTTTTCCATCACAACACAAAGCACGAATGTGGGCATATTATGCTTGATTTCACAACGAGGCACAATTACAGCACTCAATTTGCAAGGCTTGATTTCACAATGCTGGCAAAATCGTACATAGCAGAGGCTAACGCCCTCCTCGCTCAACCCTGTCTCCATCAGCTCTTTGCCTACTTGAAGCTACAGACACAAGGACCGCTTTCGAGATGGACTGAGGCAACTTTGCGTTTCAAATAACACACCTGAGCACAGGACTTTGAGCCTTGAGCAATTCCGGAACGGGTACTTGGGCACCCGACATCAGGCAATGACAATGGTTGACCAACTGGATGGGGCACGCAGGCAACGTGCAGGCAACATGCAGACACTGGGGGTCACCAAGCATATGGGGAAATGTTGTATTAACCCTATCCAGTGTAAAATAGTAAAAATGACAGAAATTGCAGTCTCAGTCATTGGTGCAATGGGAAGCTAGAGCTGAAATTCCCTGAAGTTGGGCATATCCGAGTATGACTCTGAGGAACAGACCAGAGGGGCCAAGTCAGATGCCAGATCTCCCCAAAATTCAACTTAGTCTCTTCTCTAAACATTATGGCCATCAGAGAAACTTAAAACATGAAAGTTCATGGCAGAAAGACACTGAAGTTACATAAGCATAGAGACAACCTGTTTTCAAAGTTTATAGCTAAATAAACTTCAACACAAAGTTAACAAAAGTTCATTTCAGATATGAAGAAACTGCATTGTTTGAATATTTAATGGATATTCATGGAAATTTTGTAACATTTTCTCAATTTACAAATGATGTGATATAACATTTTTTTAGATGGGATAAATGATTATCTTTATGAGAATCCTACTAGTGACTTCTATGGATTGTCTGTATCTGAAAGATTTAAATGGGGAAAAAAAGACAGATAAAAACTATCACCAAATTGGACAACGGACTTCCTTTCTTTCCCTTTCCCTCCACCCTTGTCAAATGTTTTTCTGTCTTCCCCTTCCTCCACTGGGAATGAAAACCATCTCTGGAGAGATAGTGTCCCATTTAGAATATTAGATTGAAATTTAGGAACTTTTGCTTTTAATTCCTGCCCTGGTCCAGGATGAGTGACATTCAAGTGACTTCCAAGTGATCAAGGTGCCCAAGAGTCTAAAGTCTGCTTTCATAAATGGCTTAAGATGACGAACTATAAAAACTTTTTTGTTGTCTAAAAATGCCAACATACACCTGGTGGTTCGGGCATCCTGGATATTTAAGAAAAATCTCATTAGGACCTTATCAAAGTCAGACAGATAATTATCTGTTTAGATAGGTAAACATAGCAAAGTACTAGAGTATCTTGCCATCACAGCGGGATCTGACCCCCTAACCTAGGTATTTATTCTATATTTAAACAACGTCGTATAATTTCCAGGGCCTGGAGCCCAGTATCTCCACTTCCAGGTGAGTGCCCTAACCAATACACCCCAGACTCACTTTCATTCCTTTTTGAATTATTCAGTGAAAATCAGAACAATTTTAGCCGAAAAGACCTCTGCCCTGCTTACTTCATAGCCAAACAGTCTGGGAACAAGAGACAGGAGCATGAGCCTGCTGCAGATAGAGGAGGGAACCCATCAACCAGAGGGATGACCTTCCCAGCTCCACCACCAACCAGACAGTGGGTTTAACAGGACCTGGCTCAAGGATGCCTTCCCTGCTGTGCTACGCAGGCATGGCAATTTCAGAGAGAAATCCAGCAAGAGATTATTTTCCCTACAATATTTGGACCAGCCGAAAACGTAGATAGCATTGTTCTCGTACGGTGTTAAGTGTTGCTAATCCCAAAACCACTGCTTCCTTCGTTTGTAAGCAGGGGAAATATCGTGAGCAAAACAGTTCAGCTTTTTCCTTGGCGTTGCTTGTTTGTGTAACCACCATGGCATTGCAGAGTCAACCCCTTTTATGATACTCTAGCAATTGCAGATATTTCACAACTAGAACTGATCTCTGCCAGCTTGCTCCCAGATTTTTATTAAGTTCAAACTTGAGCCATATCACGTCTAATATTTAAAGTGTCACTAGTAATTATGAGTCTATTAATACAACACTTCAGCCGTTGCATTTTGGCTACAACCCAGTGGATCCCCTCACAGTGTCAATGCCACTTACACTAGATAAACAAACTGGCCAATATAACCTCCCCCAGGATAAATTGTACCCTAGCATGATTATCCTCTGTCCTGCTGAGATAGTTCAGGTGGTAAACTTTGTCTTAGCGATACCACTGCTTGGAAATGGGATTAAGGGGGAAGAAACCACAATTGTAAAGCCTCGGCTAGAGGTCAGCTCATGCATGCTTCCCTGTACATATCTGGGAGCCTCAGAGAGGCAAATACATAATCACAGCGGTATGCGATCCATAGGGTAGGTTCAGACCAGATACAGTTACACCATCAGGAAGCAAATAATAGGCACTCATTTGCAAAAAGCCACATTAGGACGGGACAGTCCTATACCTCCCCAATGATTTATAAGCTACAATTATAATTACCTCTTTGAAACAGCACAGATAATGGCCTCTCACCAAATGTGCATCCAACGCCCAGACATCACTTCTACCCTCTTCTCGGAAGACAGAAAAAACAAATGAAGTTGATTATTTCATTCTAGCAACAAAGATCTTGCACAGAGGGAAAATGATTCACATTAAATAATTTCCAAGTGGTGAGTGGGTCTAGAGGTAACAGCCCTGCCTTTGAACATGGGTGGAAAAACATAGGATTCTGTCCAGTAGACAAAAATATCTGCCTCAGTGCCAAGACACCTCAAGGTGGGCATGACTGGCAGCTCCTTGTCCAGATAGCTGAAGCCTTTGGAGATGAAGGCAGCTGAGCTGAGCTCTGCCCCAGAGTTGTACCACTTTTCAGCTGTTTATTTATGTTTGTACATGAAGAACAGATGAACAGTAGCCAGGAGCTGAAGAAGAGGAGGAGGCAGAATCAATTACAATGTACTCAGAAATTGCCAAAAAGAACAAAACAAGCTAGTGAAGTAAAGACGGGGCAGAGGTGAAGGTCAGGATGACCTGGACGGTGCAAAACCCGGGCAGAGGAAGCGAAGATGACTGTACACCACCTTTGTACAACACGGCTCCCCAGGGAAGCAGGTGCAGAGGGTCTGTACACTGCGAGCTGATCCTGACACATACATGGCGCATCCCTAAAATTCCCCTTTCCCTTGAAGGGGAGGAGGGGACTGGAGCAGAGCCAGCCACATGGAGGCCAGCCCGGCATCTTCTGGCCGTTGCACTCCAGCACTCTGCAGTGCCGGGGGGCAGCTTGTCCTGGGGTCAGCGACTGCCTTCACCAAGCAATCTTACTCACTAACTTATTCAAGATAATCCAATGGGGAATGTTTTGTTGCCATGTTCCAAAGAGAAACAGTGAAATACCAACAGTTTTAAAACATCGGACTCAACGGTTGACAGCATGTTACAGGACAGCCCTTGCATGATGCATTTTCATTGGGTTTGTGTTATTCACCCTCACTTAAATAATAGGAAGGAAGGAAATCATAGCTAAGGTCTCTGCTTTAAAACAAACATTTACTACCACTACTTCCCCACATCCCTGTCTGACCCAGGAGCAAACAAGCATTGCTTCCCCGAGCCACCCATACTGCCTGTTCCAAAACAAGAGCTTTTCTTTCAGGCAATGACACAGTTTGGAACCTGGAACTAGTCGAGCAAAAAGCGGGGGAAAGAAATGACTCAGCTACAAGTCACTTCACATCCTCATCCTGAGCACTCACTAGACTTCTGGATGTTTGAAGTCAGACCCACCTTCATTAAACAGAGATAAGAAAGGACATCTCCCCTGCCTGAGGGACCAGCTTCCCTCTTCTGCCATATCACCTCCCAGATCAGCCACTTGACAGACAAAATCTGGTATCCTCTGACATGCTACAAGAGTCAACTGCATCATAAGATTTACATGAACATCCCCAGAATTCACGTAGTCCAAGAGAAAGGGACTGACACAGGGATCCTAGTGTAGGATCGGAGCATAATGTAGCAATCCTATTCCAAGCAACGTATGGTGAGAAATTCTTCTTTCCGAGAAAGAGAGATAAGAAGGAAAGAGGTGGTAATGAATGAATGTAATGAGTCATGGACAAGAAATCAAGTGGGCAAAAACTAATTCTAGTCTAAAAAGATACAAAATAGGAGATAATTCTCTGTTCTGAAAGTATTTCAGAGGCATTTAAGTGGAACAAGCTGGTGGGAAGGATATCTACCATGCTTTTGCCAGGGAATAGATGTGTTCTCACCTGAAGACCAGGGGACAGAGCTAACACCAAGGCACAAATAAAGACACTGATAAGTACAATACCAAAAGCAGAGCTACTGCCCATGATAGATAGTGAGGATGGAGCAGCAGCATGTTTTGTGAGCCCCTGTGTACCAAATCCATAGCAGGGAATCAAACTTGGATTCTGGCTGGGTACGTTTTATCAAAAGAGTTTTCCTTAAACAGAGACTTGGAATTTTTACAGCACAGAGAAGGGTGCAACTTTCATCACTCAAAACTTTGGCACAGCACTGTCTGTAGATGGACAAAGAACCAAAATGCAGGGAACAACATGGAAAAAGACGACGAATCTCCACAGCGCACTGAAAAGAAGAACACCCCTCAGCAAATGCCAGAATGGGACTCTCAGTCCTGAGCCCACACCAAAAGGCACAATTAAATATTTCTGCCCAGAACCCTTTTTTTTTTTTTCCAAGCACAAAGCATCTCCCCCCATTCTCTGCAGCAGCAGTTTCCCCATCCCAGCTGTTCCAGCTGCTGCAGCGTGGTTCCTCTTGGTAGGCAGTGGGATGGCGCAAGCAGAGGCTGCATTTTTAGTACTTTTCACCTGAACATGACACCCTCTTGCACAAACGATGGTGTGTGCGCAGACTCTGTACTCTCGCTTCTTTTCTTAGTCATGAATCAGGGGGAAATATGGCATCTGTTGGTTTTAATTAAAACAAAAGTTCAGGCAAGACCCAGGAAGATGTCGGGAAAGGCTTAAAACAGCAAAGCTATTAAAAAATGCAACTGGATTAGTGGTTGTTTTCCCAAAGACCACACAATAAGGGTTGTTTTTTTTTTTTTTTTTTAAATAAAAACTGCTTCACTTATGTCACTTAAGCTGGTTCAGAGCTTGTGCCCACTGCCAGTGACTTCAGCTAGTGAAGGGCTGTGATGTACATTAATTAACAGAAACTTCTATTCTTATCTTGCCTGAGGTTATGTCATTTTTTACAGACACCACCAAATACATTCTACTTATGAGCAGATTCATAGATGGCTGTTTGGGAGTAGTCTCAAAAAAAAACCCCCAACCCTTAGACCTTTCTTTGACAGTGCATTGTAGGGTGCAGGAGGAAGATTCATCCCAGGCTCCGAATCAGAGCCCTCCTCCCTGGCCACTGACTGTACTCCGAGCAGAAGGAGATCCCTGTGTAAACTGTGCCATCTCTACTCCTTGAAGGTCAGATGTCACCCATATGCCAAAAAATACTTTGTCTTCAACGGGACAAAAACGACCAATAAAAGCCATGTGACTGCTCTAGCTCTGAGGTCCTGCCTGCCTTTCTGTCCCTAACTAGCCTGAAGTTAGATATAAGAGTTAATAGTTCTCCACAGATATTTTGTCTTGCCTGTGTGCGCACAGGAGTCGAGCTTTGGAAGCCCACTGCAAGGCACTGTAAATATTACTCAGGGGTGCTATTGAATAAAGTCATATAAAAATGCACAGGGCTTACAGCTTACAGCTGGACTCCAGCTTGTTTCTCCTAACCCTTGCAAATCAGAAACAAACCCTCTGTGCAATTAAAAAGCAAAAAAAGAAAGAAAAGAAAAGAAAAAAATAATCAGAGATTTATACTGGCACCCGGAGGCTTGTGGACATAGTTCAAGAATATGAAAAATTATGTGCAAAATTCACATGGGGGCATAAGGGACTTCGACTTAACCATAAAAAATGGCCGTGCAATTCCACAACTGCAATGTATACAGAGTGAGCAGGATGAAGGGGACCTTTTGGGGCAGGGAAATGAAAGAGGCCACCAGGACTGAGGGGAAGGGTTTGTGGGGATTGGCTTGAGGAAACACCTAAAATTAATACAGCTGATGAGAGAGGAATCTTCAACACTTTCCTTTGTCTGCTTATCCATCTCGCCTCTCCCTCAGCTACGCAGGGACACTCAGCAAAATCACTCCGAGTTTACAGTGGATGAGTTGAGACTACATCAGACCTCTGGGCAGACACCTTTATCCAGAACTGAAGCTGTTTTACTGTAACTACAAGTTACTGCAGCCTAATACCCTTTTAAATTCACACTTTAATTATCCCGGATTGTGTCTCCTGAATGCCCTCATGCAGGCAAACCATTAAACTTCTAGACAGATCCACCAGACAAGAGGATTTTCACAGTAACCGTCACTCTCCCAGAGCTTTGTGTCACAGGAAAGACCTTTTTTTTTTTCCCCCGCTTTATTTAGAAGTAGTCACAGGCAAAGAAGAAGGGTTTCTCCCTGCCAGCATCCAAAAGGAGGTGAGCCATTTATTCACTGTTCTCTGCCTTGCCGGGAAGTCAAAGAAAACCTTTGAACTTGTCCCTCCTCAGTGACCCGCTGGCCAGGAAGGCTGCTCTCCCTGCCTGGGAACCACTGAATTAAGCAATCAGGTCCCAAGGCAACTGCCAGCCTGGCCTGGGCAAGGGATAAATAAGGCAAAATAAGCTCAAAGCATGAATCCATGACCGCATGACATTTCCAGCTTGACTGCTAACGTCTCCAGAAAGGTGCAAACGAGCGAATGGCCCATTCGTTGTTACATTTCAAGTGCTCCTGCCTTTGAAGACAAGTACTAGCCGGAGACAGCGCGCACACATTATCTATTGCTTATTTAAGATCGATGTTACAAAAGACTTTTGGAAATTCTTCTCTTTCAAACAGGAAAAATATGTTTTTGATATAAAAACAAGTCTTCCAAACCAAAATGTTACCCTGGACAGAGCTAATTCAAGTGCTTTCCGGCCATGAATTCACAGTGGGAGAGAGAAAACTGTTGAGTGTAAAACTGCAAGGGCTATTTAGCTGGGACCTCTTTAGATAGCTAAGAAGTGAGTCATAGAGGCAACACCACTAAGCCGGTCATTCATCAAAACCAATCTGGCCACAGACACCACAAGTCCTGTTATCTCGCTGCCAGACACTACATTTTCCCATATCAGTCTGCCTCGCAGCCTGGTCTCCTCACGGTCTCACAGTCTCCATCATTTTGGTCTTCTATGAATTTCTTTCCTTCCTGCAAGCATTTTCACTTTATCTGCCAGGTAACGAGAAGAAGAGAATGATCAGACAGACCATGTCCGCATTTTTAAAAATTAACTTGCTGGTTCTTGGAAAAGCAAAATAATTTTTCCCCAGCTATCTTCAGGGGCTAAGGAAAGAAATAATCTGCATAAAAGCACCGACCAATTTAATTTTACTGACTGTCCTCTTCATCCATTGAAAAAAAGTTTTCAGAGATGTTAAGGCATTTTTAACCAGGTCTCTCTTCTGCAAGAGACAGAGCAGCAAACAAATTTTGGAGGAAAAAAAAAAACCAAAACCCTCCCTAAAATCAAAACAGTAAAAAGATAGTTGCCACTGGATGAGAAACACACACGATATGTATTAGCCACGTCACTTAGTGCATGATTAGCGAGCTGTTAGATATTACAGGAAAAAGACAACTGCAATAGCATATGCAGAACAGCCAAGAAGGAAGGTTTTTCTTCATACAGACCTAAATTATGCAAGTGGCTCTAGAAAGAGAGCTCTCTGCACAGCATCCTGGAGTTTTAGGTGGCCAGTGACATGTGGGCAAGCAATTATTTGCTTGCTCAGTGCAAAAAATCAGACATCCTAAATGGCAGCTCTTTGTTTTTTCATTTTCAGACTTAGGAACCAAATCTGCAGGGCTTCTTGTGTACGGCAAAGCCAAAGTTGTTCTGTGCAGAGATCAGACACTGAGTCATCCAAGATGGCCCAACACGCTCATCTCCGAAGCACCCCGCGACGCACCACGTCTCTCTTCCCAAGAGGCTCTGGGTAAGCAGCAGACAATAGGCTGCTGGCCTTCAGACCTCTCACTTGGCATGATTTCCACCCAGAACAGCTTCCAAACATTGCTTTTGCTGACTGCAAGGGAAATAAAATAACTCCTGAAACATTTGTACCAGTGTTCTTGCTTGATTTGTCTCGAGTCTGTGAGCAACCGTAGCACAAATATGCCATCTAAAGCAGGGGAAAGTGGATATGGCTCCAGCAACCAGCCCTGTGCTTAAACCATCTTACACCCACTGACGCCTGGATCCAACATATTTTCCATTATGTTACAGCAACTGATACAACTTCCATTCCCCTTTATAGTGTCTGTGCATATCTGATTAATTCTTCTTTCTCACAGGAAGTCCACCAGCCATACAGTACCGTTTTATTAGGTAGAGTATATCCAGATGATTTCAATAAAGCACTTAAAAAAAAAAAAGAGACTAGTTTCCTGGTATTACAATAAAAAAAACTACTTGGAGGGAATAATTTCAGATGATAAATCTGCTGCCATTCACCAACAGTTGTATAGCTGATTAGAAACAGTGCATTGTCCCAAGCATGTCCCCTCCGACTCCCCACCGGGAACACTGCAACTCCCAGCAGTACAGATATGAAACATGCTCCCCCCCCCCCGAGATACTAATATTGGTGATAAATTGGTAACATTTAACAGCTATTGTAGATTTCTTGATAGAGTGCACATATCTTTTTATACACATTTTTGTAATATTTACATCCAAATACATTGGGCATTCTCCTACCATCTTTAACTTCTTACTTAAACTCTCAACTCTGGACAAATTAGAACAATCCGCTGTCAACATCAAAACCATCAAAAGCTGAAGGAACGCACTGAGGACAATGGCCATAGCGTTACGGGTGCCCTCAATAGAATCCAACTAGAGCCGTTGTATATAACAACTTCTTGCACGAGTCTAACATTGGATTTCCATTATGGAGCCTGCTAGTATCTCATCACAGCAGTACACGAGGAAGCACACAGGCAGCGGAAAGAGGAGCACAAGAAAAATAAAAATCACCTGTGAGCACTATGATTGCATTTCAAATGAGCTTGTTCCAGCCGGACTTTTCCACCGGGGTTTGCTGCATCAGTGCTTGCAGTAAGAATTTTAAGCTTGTAAACTCAAGCGTTGTCCCCAGAAGTCATGCAGAGGACCGAGCACTGCTGCTAACGCAGTGCAAGATACCGCTCCTGAAGCCGCTAGGGGTTCAAAAGGGGAATTAAATGAACACTACAAACGTGGAACACACATTTTCATGGGATGTCTGTGCAAACACGTGCAGACAGTTTGCAGCAAGAGAAAAGCCAAGCTTTGCTGGCTCAGAAAGGAACGGTGTTGGGGGTTTTTTGGTGCATTTTACTGAATACAGACATTCACAATTTCTCTTACTTCTCATGCAACACTGCCCCCCAAATCTCCTGCGTTTCCTATGTCGATCCCTTTACAATACAGTTGTCTCTTCTATAACACTGCACATTCAAATCCCAGACCTGAAATATGAACGTAACTGATGAGTACTCGTTGATTTAACTTCCACATTAGGACTGAGCATAAAATATGTGGAGTCAGGAATCTGTGATTAAGTCCAAATATCCTTTAAAATAATTTTTGCAAAAGTTTATTTGTATGACAAGAGGAAGACATCCTCCCTGTTCACAGATGTTCTGAGAACAGAAAGCATAATAAATTGTGAAATAGGAGTATCTGTCTAGCTAATAAAATAATGGTTAAATTCATGGGTAAACGACTGACATATGTTAGCTCTTTGGTTATCCAAAAATCTGTAACTCTTTAAAAAGCGCCCGGATATCACAGCTTATTGCATGCAGGCGGACTGCAATAAATGCATCTCTCTCCGGGCGGGTGCCTGCACATTGACCGCTGGCCCCAACTCTTCCTTTAGCGTCAATGACCACAGCTAAAATCAGAGAATGAACACAGCACCAGTTTTCTATCATGTCTTGAAAAGCGTTGCTTTAATTAAGAACGAAGTTAGAACGTTGCGTTTGCGTAGGTTGCCACCCCGGGCCATCCCCGTAGTGTTGGATGTTTGTGGTCTACTCAACTTCCTGCCCTTCAGTCACTTCTCGCTTGGTGCTTGCCATGAGATATGTCGACTACAACATCTGTGCACGTAACATCAAAGATTCACTTTAGTTTACATTCTGGTGAGATGAAGTAAATGCAAGTTGTTTTGGTCTTCTTTAAATTTATTTTTTCCTCCCCTTCTGTTTGCTCTTGAAGAGAAAGACATGCCATGATGGCTCTCAGTTCACTGCCAGATTAGCATAACAAAGCGTGATGGCTCTCTACCAAGGTCGTTGAATGTTCTCCCCATGGGAGGAGGGAAAAATATTTAAAAAAAAATTATCACATGCTCAGGTATAGGGGTCCTTTCCAGGAGGAGATAGTCTGTTCAAACTCAGAAATTAAAACTAGCCTTGCAACAACACTTTTCTTCTTCCTCCTTCCATTTTCTTAGCTACAGATGCCACAACTTTACCTGGGGGAAACAAATTTATTTTGATAAATGTCTGCATTAAGGGCAAGAAACCTCACTGCAACACCTAGAGGATGGGACAACCACTTATGAACTGTTTTAGAGAAAGAAATCTGGTCTAGCATGTAGGATGTTAGTCTCAGATTTAAACTGCTGTATTCATTGTCCTGTCCTTAATTAGACACTGAAATATTTGATCTGGATGCGATTCCCACTGCTTTAATGTCACATTGTATTTGTGGCAATATACACCACAGTAGTATTTCTCTACCTTCCGCATTAGGAGAATAACTACATCAAAACCACAGATGCTCAGATATCATGGTGATGGGAGACATGGTAGCACCAGCAACCTCTACACGGCACAGTATCTGTCCTCTAGTCTTGCAAGCTCAACAAGAAGCTCATATTAAAGCTACCTGTTTTCAATCTCTCTGCAGAAGTTATTATCAGTACGAGGCTCTTTGGGATATCAATTATTAGTAGAAGAGCCAGAAGAACCACCAACAGAATTGAGCCACTTAAGGCTTTAACACACGACCTACATGCAGCGGTTCAGAGTAGCAGGAAAAATTGCAGAGCAAATGCAGAGCTGCTGTCGGTGGTCCCTGTTCACCCGGCAGAACAAACGGTGTGAATCCTGCCAGCAGCGATTCACAGGTACAGGCGCTCCCAAATGCACCATTAACTTCTACCCTCTGGAAAGCATGCCTGTATTAAGAGAGTTCTGCATTTCTCCCTTCATCCATAGCCACATACAGATAGCAAAAATGTTGGTATCGCGTCAGGGGGGTTAAAGGCAACTTCTGGCTATTTTTCTCTTACCAGGTACTGTAAATAAGAATTGCAGTTGCTCAGCTGCATAAGACCCGTATCCTTTTGGGCAAAGCACTTCTAGCTTTTTTTTTTTTTTTTTAATTAAAAATGAAACAACGCCCCCAATGACTAGTTTTTCCTCTTTGAGGGAAATTTACATTTTTCAATGTAAATTCTGTACTTCTTCCTCATGTGTTTGTATAGATACCCATACATTTATTTCTGTGTCCAATTATAAGCATATCGTCTCTGAAACTCTCTTTTGAAACTTATAGCGGGAAAAAGCCGCTGATTCAACAGAGAATATTGACATTTTTTTCTTACTGGCCTGGATATCTGCCCAAACAAAGAGCTGGTTAAAGACAAAATACAAAGAACCCTTTTGTGAGGGGCTAAGTTCACCTGGGAGAAGTATTAATGAAGTCCCACAGGGGTGGGGACTCAAACTTCCCTGCTTTCAACCATAAAAGAAGCCAGGCTGAGAACACCGAGTACCCTGCCTTCCCCACCCCTTTCTTTTTAAACCACGAGAAGGAGTGCTATCTTAATTGAGAATTAGGGACCTTTCTGCCTTTAATCTATGGGGTCTATGAAGAAAGAAGCTAGATTTTCAGATGGCACACCAGCTGAGAGTCTAAAGCAAAGTTTATAAGTAGGTCAGTACAAGAGGGCTGTTAACTTTGACTGAAAGACCTTTAAAGAAATCAATACCATAAGCAATAATTCCATGTGATAGCAATAAAAATGACTGAACTTGGAATATGGATGTTCTAGTGTGCATTAAGCCATTTGATCAATTTTCTTGCTACCGCAGAATTCAAAGAACTAGAGTGTTGCTCTGCCAGGAGGTTTACGTCCACTCCAGTCAAATATCATCCCTGACATTACTGTGTAAATTATAACACTCTGATAATTATTCACCAGCTGTGCTGGCAAACATTTTTCTCTGACCTTGTACATTTGATTATTAGTTTATAGCCTAAAGCTGGAATATTCAAATATCTTTATTTGGTTTTGTTCATTTTTAACTTTTCTTTGACCCCTACAGAGATCTTTGCCGTAACTGTTACATCAAAGCATGGTCCTGACTTGATTTGGGCATTATGGAACATATATTTAATTTCAGCACTTTTCACACGTTGAAAAATAAGCCAGTAGACTGCTCCTTGCTTGTGCGTTCTCAAGAGAGCTTAAAAGGATGGATGTGCACCAACAAGGCACAGCCTATGTGAACAAGGTGGCACCTCCAGGGCCAGTCTTCTGCCTGGGCAGAGCAAGCAACCGCAGAAGTAGAAGAGCAAGCCCAGGGAAGAGCATCACCCAAGGGATGGGACACGTCTGTCCACCTTGCCAATGCCACAGCCTTGGCGAGGCAGGCTCTTGGCTGCTTGCCTACCTATAAGAAGCAGCAATCACTTCAAAAGAGAAGGAAAGGGCTGTCCCCACACACCCTGTTGCCACCCCAGTAATCGCAGGGGAGTAGAGCCCAAGGAGGCAGGCTAATAACCTCTTCCTTAGGACCAAGGAATCGTGCAATGCCTGAACTTCTGAAAAGCCTTGAACCAGCTTCACCTATTTGTGGGAAAACTGCACTGCGATACGAGCACAGCCCTGCTTTCCTCAAAGATGAGTCCCGTTTCCAGGGGCCTTTTGTGTCTCATCTTTGGCAGCACAAGTTCTGCTGCTTCTTTAGTGAGAGCATCAAAACCTCTCCCTGCAGTGCTTTTCCTGTGCAGAGCACAAAGAAATCCACACAAGCTGTGGGGATTCAGCAGCTTTTGCAATGATCACAACTTTAACGAGAAGGGCACGTTTCTAGATCATCCCATTCATTTTGAAGTCCACCTCTTCAAACTGCCCCAACAAACCTCCTTCTCTATCTCCAATGCACACGTGCTTCCAGTAACACAGTCCATCATCACAGCTTGCTGAGGAGGGCTGCAAAACACCCCTGGGTTTGTGAATCATGGCTACTGCAAGAGTTAGACACGTACACATCTCCACTGAGCACAGGCTACTGACGCAACTGCACACCTCACTTTTGCGAGGGCTAAAAATGAGAACTGAATGGTATTAAGAGCACATATTTTGAATGAATAATTCAAAGGTAGAAACAATTAAGACAGGCTGCCAAAGCAGACCGATTTATGGCATCCAGGAAATCACTATTTTGAAGGAGAAATTCTTCAGGCTTGCATTAAAAAAATAAAGTAAAATGGTTTTGATGAGCCAGTTTCCTTTCCCCCCTTTCTTACTTCCCCAACATACACACACTAGCTAGGTTTTCTATTACTTTATTTCCAAAAAATCTTTGAAATGCTGAGAGCATACCGGCACTTGACATTGATGCACTGTCATTTCAAGTAATACTCATCATTCAAGAGAAATGCTACAAGACTAAGCCAGCAATATGCTTTTAAGCAGGGATCTCATACAACGAACACTGTAAAGGCATTTAGGCTGGGCTTTAAAAAGTGAAAATTTCGTAGCTGGTCAAACGCTTTTACTCCAAGTAGCTTAGTTCTTTTTTAACTGTAGAACTAAATCAAAATGAATCTGGTTAGTGTTCTTAGATAAATTATTCTGTCATTTGAAAAACAAGTCTCTGTAGACAGAATTGAAGGTTACTATTTTCTGAAACCTGATAGAGGGTGTAATGACCCCATTCTAGCTACACTTAACAGGCAGCCTGTTATGGTAAGTCAATATAACATTAAACAGGATATATTCTACTGCTTTTGTTATGAAAAGCCTATAGCAAAAAAACCAGAATCACACTTTTTCAGGAAGTATAACCCAAGATTTTCTGCAACAACTCCCTAACAGAACCAAATAGGGCAGAGTTTTCCAATTCCATCAACATTTTAGGTTAAAATACATCCACAAATTCGTTACCTGGGATGAACACACATACACAGGTCTTCTGTCTTTGTGCAAGAGAGGGTAACCTAGGTACTGAACTTCCTCCTAGGAACACAGGAGTACTTCTCTCACCCAGCCTCATGTACCATAGGCCACCTTCCAACCAAAATGAGGCACCACAAGTGTCAGCTAGTCTCCTTCACCTCTCCTCTCAGAGGAAACAGCTGGACTCACGTTAATCACAGAGTGAAAACACCTTGATCTTCCTTTCAATCAGATCCCACTTGCTCCGTCAGAGCTGGTTTGCAAATGGCCACTAAAGGGCTACAGGTGGTCAGCATTGCCTGCTGCCTGGTGGCCGTGTTACACCCTCCCCATCACCACCTGCATCAACCCACCTGCACGCACCACCTAAAATACAGCACCACTTCTGCATGAGCAGGGGGAGTTTGAGCTGCAGGCTTATTGAGTCGGCCTATATATATGTATATATAAATATATATGTAAGAGGTCTGAATCTAGAGTGGCTGTAAGAAACTACTTCAGCTCGTGCGTATTCCACAAGGTACAAAAGCACAGCAGTGAACTCAAGCACATGTTGGAGTCACTTTGGCTGAAATGTTTAAGTGACTCAGAGAATAATAATAATCTCACCTGCCAGACATAATGCTGCTTTATAATTCTTACAAAACATACCTGTGTATGAATGCATACACATGCAAAACATATAAACTCACCCCCATTTTGGCCAGATTGGAAACCTGTGAGTAAGAAACTCTATACATCCCAAGTTTAATAGGCACCTTGCTTATATTATGCAATAGGATTTGTCGCATGAACCCTTTATTAAAATTTCAGTGTTTAACTGTTAAAATAATAAAGTATCAGCACAAGCTTAGCTTTTTTGGTTTAACCTGAAGACTGATGGATATTCTCCCAATGCTTGCTGAAAGGTCTTATTTTATTAGGTCACATTACAGAACTGTCTTCCTGAAGAATGAAATAAATTCATCTCCTTGGTGATAGCATGCTTGACTGACATGATGCACTCACCAACATCTTGTAGACAGCTGTGAACATTTGCAGTGGTGCCAATTAATCTACGATAACATCAATGGAGACAGAGAAAGAAGCCAACACAAAAAGCCCTATTGAATAACATAATAAATGAGTGATGCAGGTGTTCTGTGACTTGGTTTAATTTTTTCAACCTTGCAGAAAGGTAACAGTTGAGTCAACAGTGGTCAAGGTGTATCCCAGTCATTGCCTCTTCGCTGCCTCCTCCCAAATAGCAAAGCACAGCTCACACTGTGAGTTTCACTCACAAGTATAAAGCTTAGGCATATAAATACTGGCTTTTTCGTGGTACAGCTGGATGGACGTTGGCTTCTAAAATGGCCTTCAAGGCTCTGACTTTGATGATATTTTCAGGATTTTTTGTGGCATCAGAAAAGATATAATTTAAAATAACCACTAGAAACAGCTGCAATGTCCAATGAACAAAATGGCAAAGCTCAAAATGATGACCCTAAAACTCTCTGAATTTAATGGGTTGTAAGCACGTGCTAGATGCTTTGCTGAACTGGGGGCCTTGCAGTCTTAGCTTAATGAGTTGCTTTGTAAGCTCTGAGCTAAATGGAGCTTGGAATCTTTAATGACCAATCTGTGTAAACAGCAGCTACTAAATAACATTTTAATGCCCTGATGATCTTTTAACTCAATAGACAAATGATGAGGCAATTTTAGCTAGCATCATAGTGTTAATGCAGCAGGGAACGCACACTGGAAAGAGCAAACAGAATAAGTACGCAAGGATACAAAGGATGAACAGTATCTGGTACAACTCAGATGCTCAGATCTGCTTCTCAGAAGTAAGATAGCCAACATTTGTCCCAGTTCAGAATGCACCTATTTTAGCAGAATAGCTATATGGTGGTACTTTAATAATGATGTGTACTGGCTGCAGGGTTACAGAGCCATGATTCCACTAATGCTAAAGGATGCAACATGATTAAAGCACGGTATTGAAAAACCATCTTGGCACACTCTCAGTGAAAATTGAGATGTGAAGTCCCAGCCTGGTAATATCACAGCTGTGTCAGGAAGGGCTGTGCGAATGAGGGGTAATGGAGCAAGGGCGTTATGATCGGTACAGTCAGTAACTATTCCCTCTGCCACAAGGATTGGGTTAGATGTCAGTCAAGTCGTGAAATAAACTCCTTATGAAAAAGATGTGGCTGAAGGCATGATGAAAGCAAGGCTATATACTTACAACACATTGCAATGTCTTTAAAGAAGTGCCGACCACTTGCCTGAAGTGCATGAGCCAAGAGTACACCTAAGGTCTGCATTTAATCTGCTTACGGGCTTACAGTGACTGCATGTGTAATACAGCAGACTGCAGGTGGAAGCGCTCTGTGGACCCACGCTTCTGAAACTCGGCCACAGCTCTTTTCTCTTTTAAACAACATTACCATTGGATCCTACTAAAGATGCCAACTGCCTGTAGGGTCACTCTTACTCGGTCTGGATCAGACATGTAAAAACACTTCCAGTATGTGCCGAGCTCTTCCCAAAGCTCTCCTGTTACCTGCTACACACTGAAGCATTTCAGTTCAGGCTGCTCCTTCCTTCCTCCCAGCCCTGTACCTTCATTACTCACCTCGTTTTCCCCCTCCCAAACTCTTTGTTCCCTATCACACTCCTTGGTGCCTGGCAGTGCTGTTTCATGGGGTGATGCTGCACTTGGCAGTCTCAGCAGGTCTGGTACTTTCTCTGCCAGGGTTTGACCAAGTGCTGTTTCCAAGCCTCACGATCTCTAGGGCTTCTCTCGTGTCTCAAAATATATCACCACTTTCCCTGGGCTGAGGGAATCCCATGAACTTAGGAGGTCTGAAGACAATGTCCACTTTCTTACTCAAATGGAGTTCAGGAGAGAGGTGAAGTCTCTGGTGGGTTTGTATAGGCACCTTAAGATATGCAAAAGGGTTGGGTTCAGTCCTGTCTGAACCCTGGGATGGAGTCAGTTCCCATTTTCCTTGTGATCAGGTTCTTCCTGCCTCAGAGAACGCATATGCAGTTTTCCTAAAAAAGATATGTAAGTCGTATCTATAACTTTTCTCACCTGGAAATGAAACTGCAGCCCATGCCATGCTTTTGTAGGTCTCCACCATAAAGACATCAGGTTTTGAACTGGCTAACATCTGAGACGGATTGTACCATCACACTGGGGATTAAAACTGTTGCTTACCTATTGGAGGGCAGACCGTTTTGGGTTTTTTTCCCCTCCTGGTGCATTTGGAAGCAGCATGAGAGGAAAAGGGGCTGTTAAAAAGTGTAAATGTCTTGACTCAATCTTAAGCAGGGAGGAACAGGGGGGCCTGAAGAGCTGCATTTCATATTCCTCAGATGTAGCAGGCTCTTCTTGAGTGGCTGTTGAAGCAACCTGGCCGAGGAGAATATGTGGGATGTGTCAGCACCTTCAATGGACCTGCGGGAGAGACCTGGATGCCGGGGGGTGGCCAGGAGACACAGAGGCGGCCAGGGCAAGGACAAGTACATGGCTGAATCAGAGCAGAATTAATCTTCGAATTGTCAGTGCAGTAGTCTGTGTTACACACAGCAGCTCCCTGCTTTGATCCAGTTTGATTTGTTATTGTCTTAATACCCTACGATATCTTATGTATCTTTCATCCTCTCTTCATTTGGGGCTGATTTATACCATCCATCCCAAGAATTAAAGCAGGAAGCTGAAGGAGGGTTCTGAATCCGTGGAAAATTTATCTTCGGGCTTTTGGGCACAGCTCTTCCCTGCTCGTCTTTCGGAAAGCCAGCTCCCCCAAACTGGCTGGCGACGCTGCTCCTGTCTGGCTCCGGGTGCCAGCAGCCTCTCTTCATCTCCCAGCCACAGGATGCTTCGCTCCGGGTGGATGCGCTGGCCTGTCCCAAAGCACTGATAGTGGTGAGAAACTTCTTTTCAGTGTTCAGTTAAGTTGTTCCTCCACTTAGATAAGCCATTCTTTACTTTTTCTGGAGGGTTTTTCTTTCCTTTATGCGGCTGCTGATCCAGTCTATGTTGGTTTTTAATAGGTGCATTAATGCTGCCTCTTTGAAGGTTTGCCAGTTCATTATTTAATGGCTCCATCAAGACTAAACAAAATTCTCCCTGAATCCATCCACCTCTGCAGAATAAGGCCTGGCAAAGCCTTGTGCCCCAGACAAGGTGCAGGGGGAGGGTCATCCCGCACTTAAGCTGACTGTATTGCGGTGTTGTGTTGCAGCCATGTCCATGCCTCCTCTCCTCTGCACCAGCAAGCTCTCATAAAGCCCAGGTGGTAACATCACTTATTCTGGAGGTTTCTTACCACCAGCCTGCATTTACCCACTGCCCTCAGAATGGTTATATTCTATTTCTGCAGCCTGATTTTTTTCTGCTTATCAGAGGACAATCCAGCTGGCAGGGAAGAGGTTGTTGATTCAATAACGTAAATGCAAACGTGGCCGAATGGTTGGCAGTCCTCTCCTGCCTCATGAGTCTGAATCTGACAAATTCACACGGCAAGCCTCTTCCTTTGCACTTTTTTTTTCTTCTGCTGCTTCTTCACTGAAGCTTTGGGACAAGGCAAAGCTCCTCTCCCGACCCTTTGCACCATAGCTCGGAGATGGACCTTTTTTCCATGGCCTCACTACAGGACATACTGTGACCCAGGATGCTTACGCCTCCAGGCAGCTTCTGTTTGCCTTTTGCTTCCTCTGTTAGACTCATGCTCTTCCTTTCCTGGGATCTCTCTCTGCTTATCTCCCAGGCTGCTGGCTCTCAGGAGGCATTTCTCTAGGGTTAGAGCTCCTTGTCTCACCACTGGCTCCTGCAAGATGGACCCCCACACTTCATAAATAACCTGGTCTGTAATTAGCAAGATTTTCTGTCTCCAGACTTGCAGTTCTAGTCCTGCACACTCCAGTGAATCCCTCCTCATTTCTCCTTCAGTGAAGCTGAAAACATCGCTCACCTCCTCTTTGAGATTGATGTGCTCATGTGACCCCTGGGCAGCAGATCCAGAAAATGGGCCTCTCCTCCTGAAAATACCAGCTTGCTCACCTTGTCCTTATCTCCTCGCTATGAGATAGAAGGAAGATGTTGTTTCATCTTTATCTCCCCCAACCCCGTTGCCAGTTCCAAATACAGACTTGCCTCTTAATACAAAGTTTATGTAAGGTTTTTGATCCAGTTGTCCTGGGAGGATGATTCCCTCCAGGTTGCTTTTCCACTTTCCAGCCCTCCAGATGCTGCTTTGTGTTTCAACAGTTGCCCTTCTCTCTTTAGCGGGGGACGTGCTGACTGCTGCCACCACAGCCACGGAGCCCACCAGGACTGTTAACCTAAACCAGCCCTTCATGAGGGAAACCATCTACAGACCGGCTTCAGCCACCGTTCAGCACCCAGCTGGGCCATCCGCAGGCTGAATCCTGCAACCAGGGTCTCCCCACCACCTTCCCTACAGGTTTATTGTCCCCTCATAGTTTGTAATCACAAGGTGAATGATACCATAGTCATGCAAAGGCTTTGGAGAGCTGTGCTGTCCGAAGCAGTGTGCAGGACTGCATAGAAGGAGCATCGGTTCACTGGCAGTCTCCAACTCTGATGGGCAATGTCAACAACTTTCTCTGATTATTTTTTTTTTTATCTCTGCCATATTAATTCACATGAGTATAAATGTGTTATTACTTACACCCTGGCCTCTGGAAAGATTTGCTTCCTAAAGCTATTCAGTCTGCCAAAAATCCTTCCCAAATTTAAGTGCTGCTGCTTAAATTGTTTTGTTAGTCTTCAAAGGCTACTTATGACAGCATATGATAGAAGAATAATATGCTCTGCATTCAAAATCATTTTATAAAACCCTCAATAAAACATCATTTGGATGTTTTTAAAACTGCTGACAGATTCCACAAGAACAGCTGTTTATAGACAAATTCCCCACCAGAAGAGCAATGACTGGGGGCCACCACATCACATGCCCTTTGCGAATCCTGGTACTATCAGGAAAGGTGACTTCAAACGTTAAATTTCAGATCAAAACAGCACTCAAGCATTAGAAATGTTCAAAATCCAAACTAAAGTTGGATGAGAATGTTGCAGATGCCTCTTCCAGCCTACAGAGATGAACGAGACATCTCTGTATTTAGACAAATATTTCCATCTGACCTCTCCAGCCTACCTCACAAGTCCACGAGAATGGAATACCACCCCTGTAAGCGTGTCCCTGCGTCCGTGACTTGTGTCTGTACAGAAACCGGCACAGCAGAAGGGGAACTCTGCCAGAGTGTGGCAGAGATATAAATGCACTTATAAATACAAAAAACATGCTAAGAGGACTTAAGCTACTTTTACCTGGCCATAGGTACACGTAACCAGGATGCACAAGCAGAATCAACTACTGGCAATAGTGATAGGCCAATGCCACAATTTTATTCTGCTGGAGGCTGTCTAGTCTGCTGACTGCAAAGAGAGAACTGGGAGCTTTCCAGGACTTTGTATGTAACAGAATTATCAGAAAACAGACAAGGACTGAAAGAGAAATACTCAAGGAGACTGGCCAAACCAAAGTCAAAATTATCAGCCATCTCTTCTACTGCCATCTGTAGCTGAACTGAAGATTTGATTAGGGGATGTTTTAAATATTTTCAAACAAATATAACAATACTTCATATATCGTCATTGCACAAACATAGAATCACAGAATGGTTCGGGTTGGAAGGGACCTTAAAGATCATGCAGTTCCAACCCCCCTGCCCTGGGCAGGGACACCTCCCACTAGACCAGGTTGCTCCAAGCCCCATCCAGCCTGGCCTTGAACACCTCCAGGGATGGGGCATCCACAGCTTCTCTGGGCAACCTGTTCAACAAATACATGTACAAGATACATAAAGTATCTATAACATTTTTATGGCTCTGTACATCATCTTTAGCCATAAATCTTAGGATATAACCAGAAATGAGTATATTAGGTCAAGTTGCACTAATAACAGTGGTAGAGAAGGTCAACCTGTTATAAAGGAGTTAAGATTTTTCGTGCAAAACTCTGAGGTCTTTCTATTCCTACTGAAAACCATGGCAGGCAGGGGTGCTGGACCCAGCCTTACACGCATACCATAGGGATGCTGAGCATCACAGCTCCCACTGCAGCATCTCCCAAGGTCCATGTTTCTCAAACAGAAGCAGAAGCAGCAGGGTCCTCCACTCCTCTTCTCCACCAAGGTTGTTTCATCTCTGATGTTACAGTAGCTAGTTAGAGAAAAAGCACACTTTTATTTTTAATGGCTGTACATGGCCAGGGATTTTTTTATTTTGGAACTTGGTTCTCATTTTCCAGAAAGCCATATGGGGTTTTTTGCACTCTAAGCAGCTTTATTTAATATGGAAAGTAGAATATCTTTTAAAACAGAAACCAGCTGCGTAGTTTATGGGTATCATCATATGGCTCTGCTTTTTGTTTCCTTACTTAACTGGAGTTTGGGGTTTCCAAGTTGCCGAGTTGCTAACACTAGTAAATGGAGTTTATTAGAGACCGTGTTTGTTGAACAATAACATTTTATATAGTCTGTCACTGTCTAGTACCTTAGATGAGTTACACATTTCTGTTCCCTATTTTTGCCCTGATTTTCTTGGCACTTTAGATCCTGTCGTCAGCTGTGCACACCAAAGAGCAAAACCAAAGACATGATCTCGTGCTTTCTTATTTGCCTAAAATCTGCAAAGCCGTTCCTGACCCATTCACCCAAAGGTCTGAACAGAATCAGGCCTCCAAGGGTTAATCCCGCAGTGCTTTTGACTTAGCTTAGCCAGCAGGAAGGGATTGGATAGCAGATGAAACACCTCCCCAGGAGATCTCTTCCAGGAGAGGGGCCCCTTTGCCCAGTTGTAAAAGATAATGTGTCCATCAAAAGGCAGTCCCACAGCAGTAACACAGACTGGGGTGGGTGCAAAGACTGGGAGACGTGCGGACCCTCCTGCAGTGATGCTCTCCCCTCCCAAAGGCCCTGCTCAGCCTCTCCCCAGAGCTTTGGAGCATCACAGCATTAGGACCGAGCAACACTTGCAGTCCAGGACGTCTCTGGAAGTTGCCCTCAGAGGGCTGTTTGCATTTGGATCCAATGGGCACCAAATTCAAACCCAACTATCTGGCCAGAAGCGAGTAGAGCTTCTGCTTGGCCCTTTAGTGGTTAAACTGCCTGTGTGAAGCAAGGCATGACTCAAAGCAATTGAAATGTTAGAGGACAGATGAAGTAAGGGTTGTTTGTAGCAGCAGCACGGTTCCCCATCTCTTCTTTGTGCTCTGCAAATATTGAGAGTCAGCTCTGGTAGATATCTTTATCTCGTTATCTGTTGCTCTTCTTCCTCTAATCACAAAAGATTCGTGCACTGCCAACTTTAAACAGCAGGCTTGCTTTTAATAGCACATTAGTAACTTCAGATGTCGTTAGTGCTCCCTTTCACCAGGATTCCCCTAGGTATTGGAGGAGCTAAGCTTTTAAACAAAGGCTCTGTGGGTGCAGAGTACGGCTGGCATGCAGAACAAGGGTTACACCGAGTTCCTTCCCTGCTCAGGAATTATGGCTTCTTTGACTACTGCTAACTCAGCTCTGAAGGAGGTCATTTATCTTCATGCTTCATAAAAATACTTCTTGAGAAATTTCCCTTTTCCTGTCCCCCTTTGGAATAACCAGATTGCAGTGTGTCTCAGATTTAAAAACAAATACGGCCTGGAAAATAGTATCTTTGGATTTCCCCCACTCATACCTTCAACTATACACAATGGCTCCACTCCCAGCTTTAAATTAGATGAGTGCTATGTTAGCAATATACTTCACATACAGACTGAGAGCAAGGCATAAATAACTCCAGCAAATGGGCTTACTAGACATTTGTTTGCCAAGTATTAGCTGTTGCTAGAGGGTGATTTTTGATTCCCAGTTTTAGGAGGCCCTTGTCAATAGAAAAGATTTTTGTGCTTTATTTTCTTCGAATTGTCTTTAAAAACTAGAAAAATTACTCGCACCATGAGGAACTCGTGAAATTTGTTAGTGTTTATCAAATTTTTCAGTGTATGCATTTCAGTGTAACAATGGTGCGTGACTCCTGTGTAGTGAGCAGTGTCGCTCGTCTAAAGGAGGTCTTAATCTGTGTCCTTGTGCAGGAGGGTAAAGCATGTCCCTGGGTGCTCTATTGCCTTTGTATATAGCTATTTTGTAGTTGTTCCTTAAGTAATTGCAGTGTACAGGTACAGGATTCATGGCTGAGGAATCCATAACTAGGCACTGTAGTGACACAGAACAAGAGAATTGCATGTCACAAAGTTACAACAGATTTTTATTTTTTTTCTTTTTGAGAAGGTCAGAATAAAGTTCTGGTCCTTCCAAAAAAACATCCATGCCTAACACAATGTTGTGAGTGGTCCAAAAAAGTCAATAAAGACAGTAACCATGCAAAAATTGGAACATATGAATGCACTTTTGCAAGTCTGAGGAATGAGGAAAAGCAAATGTATCCCCCTGGGTTTTAGCAATCAGATAGCATACATATTAATAACGTGCAATACCCAGCACGGTGCATGGAAAGCCATAAAAACGTGAACCATTGGAGACTGGTTCCTATATACAGAATTCCCTTGCTCTCAGAGGTGTATCCATTGATATCTACACACAAATCAACCGTAACAATAAGAATTTGTTTAGCACAAGCTTCCAGCAACTAATGGGTAACACAGACCAAAAATGCTTCTCTTGCCTTTTGTTAACTCTGGAATGCTGTTCGTCACTGGAGACAATCCACAGCAGAAACGTACCCTGGGGCTAAACTGGGAGGGTAGCTAGAGCTAACCCATCTTTGTCTACAGAAACCTTCTAGCCACATAAATGTGTTTTACAGATGTCCAGTGGTAATTTACTCAGCCCAAAAGAATACACTTAATAGCATGAAGAGGGGTGCTGGGTTTAATGCACAGCCAGCGAGCTGCTTGTCACCACCACCTGCAGCTAGAGCAGACACTGGAGAGCATTTTACAGCCAAGGGGCCTGATCTGCTCTTGCTGGCATGAGGTGGTGCCAAGTCCACCTTTCCCATGGATTCAGGTGTTGGCCGGCATGAAGGGGTGATCCTGCCTTCGGTCCCAGGGTGTGAGTGGTGCTGCCCAAGCTACGGCCCCTTGCGTTCCACTTTCAGAGCAAAGGGAGCAAATAGGGCCCGGAACTGTCATGCTCTAAGCAAAAATTATTGCAAAATTTTAGATATAACCCCTACTGGAACCTAGGGAAACAGAAATATCTTGCCCTGTGTGTCTGCCTCGCAGCACAGCTCTGGTTGACAGACAAGTTTGAGCCTTGCTCTTCTTCTAGCACAGACATTTGTGTCCTGCCAGAATCTGGCACTCGGCTTGGAAAGGGAAATTACTAGTCCTTTCCTGAAAGTCAATTACTGCTGGTTCGATCCCAGATAAACCGGAGAGGGCCTGCCAAGAGGCCATGAGTACATTCAAGGCCAAGTTTCTACAGGTGTCCCCGCAGTTACAGTCGGCTCCAAGTTGCCACACCATATAGAGAGTTGAGGAACGCGCGCACCAGCTAGAGGGATTAAAAAAGCAGTATTAAGGAAGCTATTAAGTTCATGTCCATTTCCTAAAAACATGGAGTGCAATTTGTGAAAACATCCTTGACACTGGTCAGAGCAAAAGAGGTATTTCAGATACATGCTGAGAAGTTGGACAAGCGTCTGAACTTCCTTCCCCCCAGCTTCTGGAGCGATTTACAACATCCTTCTAGTAAAGAATCCAGAGGCATTTGGAGGGAGAAAAAAGACTTATTGGAAGATTAAAGAAATCACTGAGCTTGCCAAAGTTAACAAATGGACTCAAAGCTGAGCTACTCCTCACTGGAAGGAGAGATCACACTTCTGGTTAGCGGGAGAGTTGGTACCAGTTTGTGCAGGACTTTGAGACAGCAAAGAGGTCCCAAGTTCTGCTTAATAAAGGAATTGACTTACAAACCCACCCTCTGCCAGCTGAGCCAAAGTCCAGGGGCCTCTGCAGGAAGGAGATACTAACACACAATAATTTAGAAAGGAAAAAGGAACAGTTAAATGGGCAAAACTTGCTCTACCAGGGCACGACCCACGGAGAGGTCTGCCATTGTCCCCGGTGGGGCAGGTCCCTTGCTCACAGTCCCAGGGTGAGACACACCAACGATGGTAACCGTAACTGCTTCTAAGAATATCCCAGCATTGGCAATTCCCATTTCCTCTGCCCACGGCTATTCAAAGCCTCACTGAGTGAGGTTTTCCATCCTCACATTCTCTTACATTGTCCCTGAAGAATATGCTAAGAATTATTAGCTGCCTCTTAGCCTGAAAATCTTCTCTGCATCCCCAGTCTAACGCTCTGCACTTTCTTTTATCTCCATATTAATCATTCCATTATCATCCTGTGCAGCAATTAGATGGGAGATTACCAGTATCTGGGATTTCTCTTGATGAACTGTATTTGCAATAATGCTTCCCTTTCTATTTTCCATGGTAATAACATTAGCTTTAAACACCATGTCTTTTAATGTAATACATGTTTCTTTTTGATACAAAGATCACGGAACTCATGCAAACTTGGCCACTGTTAGACTTTCACAACAGTCAGGCATTTAGGATCAACTGATTTTCTTTAAAAAAAATAAAAACCAAGAGAAGGAGCAAGATATAACAGGGATTTTTCTATTTAGCTTTTTGGATACAGAGCCTTGAAGGTCATGTTTAAACCCAAGATGAATCCAACCATGAAGATTAAAAATTGTATATTGAAAAAGAGAAGCCAAAGGCTTTAGGCAAGCATGAACACTTTATGAAGCTTTAAGTTATGGGCCGAACAGTGATAAAGTGACACGTTAACAACATTGTTCTGATAACACTGAAGGAATGATTAGTTTGTAATAGAGTTTATTTCAACCTTATTTGAAAAGGTTCAACGACAGAGTACCTATATAACTACGCGTTTCTGAGAGCGCTGCAGGAGTTTCTCCAAGAAACTTATCTAAAGAAAAGTTTCCCCTGTATAGCTGTTATCAGGCTAAATAAATTTATCTGATGTACTGTGCGTGGTACAGGCCGACGTGAATAAGGATATTAAAGCAATCAGAGGGTTTCTGTCCTGATACATCTCTCAATTAGCTACAATCCCCAATGCACTGCAGTCGGCAGCTGTATGTGATGGAAAGCTTGAGCAGTCTAGCAAGAAACTGCTGCGTTGCTTTACAGGATGATACCATGAAAGCGGCACTAAAGTCTGAGAGACAATATTAGAATATTTGTTTCAATGTCTTTCATCAAAGTTGGTGTTTATAATGCTGCTAAGCCTTTTAGAGTATTGTATTTAGAAGAAGCTGGGACTCTGCCAGTGAAATATCTACACTGCAGGATGTCAGCTCATCAAAAGACTTTGTGAGAATGTATTGATGCTGATGAGACTTTCATCAGGAAAGGTTTCTCAGCTCCTGGCCAGTATTCCTCAGCAAAGGCCAAGAGACACTCACTGCAAAGTAAGTAATTGCCTACTTCTTGGGCAGCTCATCAGGAACAAGGGAGAACCAAATTCAAAAGCCTGCACTGTGACTCAGAGCAAGCTACACCTCCCAAAGCCCACGCAACTGGCCTTGCCCTCAGGCTCTCTATTATCCCTGAATATGCCTCTTTCAGCCTTTCTTTTATTTTTGCAGAAACTTTTGGGACGCCTTGAGTTTGTGTTGATCCAGAACAGAAAAATCTCTGAAATCTAGAAGATCTTTGGGCATGGGAAGCCTGTTTCTATCCAAGATCTTCATATTGGTTTCTTTTTCCTGAAGCTATTGAATCAGCAAGAATTGGAGATTTCAGAGGGAAAGATTGCAAAGAACATCATTGCTGATTCCTCCTCTTCACAATTGACTTGAGAACTTTGATCAGTCCCGGTATCCCAACTAGATCAGAGCACCAGAGCTATTGCTCTGTTCTAAGCTGCATGGTTACCCACCATCAATATCAGATGATTTTTGTCTTCTAGTTTAGTCTGCTTAGAGGAATGGCTCAAAATTGCTCAGAAAGTGCTGCTTGCTGCCTTTGGTCCTCTCATTAGCAGGCGACCTGTCAGCCTGCACATTTGCAGCCCCTGACTTGGTACGCTTTCAGTAGCTAATAGCTTGGCGCACAGACCCGATGAGCCTCCTTCTGTATCTTGGCAACAGCTATAAACATTTCAGACATGCCTGGCTTCTCCTCCGTGGAGCAGGGCATGACCAGCCGTTGCAGCCATAGAAAGAGACAGGCGTGGGGGAGGCAGGAGAGGGCTTGTTGCACATCACAGAAGGAAAAAACTTCGTAATTCGCTAAAAATCTCTTTGGAAGGCCATGTTCAGATTCAGATGATTTCACTTGGCGCAAAATCAGTATCAGATCCTGTTGAAGACATCACGGAAGGATAAAATGTAGCTGAGAAGTGGAATCAGATGCTAGCAGCATTGCCGTCTTCGACTTGATTTTCCGCTCAAAGTTCAACAATAAAATAATACAGTTCACAGGAAATATACCTTTCCAACTGCAGTGTCTGCAGGTATGTGATGACTAGACCTGTAAAGACATCTCAGGCTTGTGGATTTCCGTAGGAGCTGAAGCAGTACAGAGCC
The DNA here is from genome assembly GCA_013398915.1 of Dromas ardeola. NCBI lineage: Eukaryota > Metazoa > Chordata > Aves > Charadriiformes > Dromadidae > Dromas > Dromas ardeola. The sequence goes on along the minus strand of VYZM01012925.1, from coordinate 1,204,124 downwards.
TCCATGGCTTTGCCTTGGCTTTAATAGAAGTTGTGGTTGTTTTAGAAAGCTCAGCCCTAGGACAAAAAATAGACGCACTTTCTTGATTTTTCCCTCAGCAAGATACTCTAAAGTGGATTCTGAGCTCTAGACACGTTCATTCATTTTCAGAGGAAGTTTCAGCTCAAGTCCTTGGCTACATTCATGCTTCATCAATATGTGTAATTATGGCACTTACAGACGTGATCGAACTTTCCACTAACTCACTCCCACAGGGAGAGCACTGTCTCAGCATCAGAGCAGGTATTACCTCAGAAACTCAAACCATGTGGTTACCACCTAAATCAGGTGCTTTGTTGCCATTTGGGTGCTATTTCAGGATGATATTATGGCTCCATAACACTGTACTTGCTCCAGCTCAACTCCTACTCCCAACCCTTAGATCCAGCAGGTCGAGGGAGGTGATTCTCGCCTTCTACTCCACTCTCGTGAGACCCCCACCTGGAGTACTGCGTCCAGTTCTGGAGCCCCTACTACAAGAAAGATATGGACGTGCTGGAATGTGTCCAGAGAAGGGCCACGAGGATGATCCGAGGGCTGGAGCACCTCTCCTATGAACACAGGCTGAGAGAGTTGGGGTTGTTCAGTCTGGAGAAAAGAAGGCTCCAAGGAGACCTTATTGTGGCCTACCAGTATCTTAAGGGGGCCTACAAGAAAGCTGGGGAGGGACTTTTTAGGATGTCGGGTAATGGTAGGACTAGGGGAATGGATTAAAACTAGAGATGGATCGATTCAGAATGGACGTTAGGAAGAAGTTCTTCACCATGAGGGTGGTGAGACACTGGAACAGGTTGCCCGGAGAGGTGGTGGAAGCCCCATCCCTGGAAGTTTTTAAGGCCAGGCTGGATGGGGCTCTGAGCAACCTGATCTAGTGGGAGATGTCCCTGCCCATGGCAGGGGGGTTGGAACTAGGTGATCTTTAAGGTCCCTTCCAACCCTGACAATTCTATGATTCTACTGAGATTTACTCCAGCATGGCTCTCAGGCCAGAGGGACAGCAGCACCAAACCAGCCCCGTTGGTACACTGCCTCCTTCCACTCCTCTCACCCTGTGCCTGCTTCCAACTCACTCTCCATCCTGCTTCCACACGATGGGGAGGGAATCACATGCTTTGTGCCTTCTGCAAGGAATTATTTATGCAGAATTGGGACCGGAGCTGCCTGATGTCTAACCAGAGCACGGGCAGAGAACCCATGGCTACATTCACCCATGGAGCATTTCACAGCAAAGGCAAAACCAAGCAACTCATGGCCACTGTGACGATGGATAGGACCCTGCTTTGCAAACCTCACCTTACCCACAGGCATGAAAGCTCCCTTATTCTGCATTTTTTTTTTTTTATTTCTGGAAATGCCACAAAAGTGTTTTTTTTTTTTTTCCCCACAATGCAAAGCCCAATGCGTCTCCTCTAGAAGCCACAAAAACCTCCTCAGTAACCCCCCATGTCCCTACATCAATTTTATTGCATTCCTCCTGGCATGGGGAAGGAATGAAAATGGGTGATGGTAAGATATCTGCATGTTTTCTCCTCACTGCTTTTGCTGACTCAGAAATTTGAGAACAACAACAAGCAGCAGCAGACAGCATAACCTAACCTTATCACGCTGGAATCCAATTGTGTGTCTTGCACGGAGCATTTCCAAAGCTCTTACTGTTTATGTTGCATCACACAAAACAGCTGGAAAAAACTGTAAACTCCTTAATTTTGCTAACTGTATAGAAAGTTATTTGTTTCACTCGAGAACATTACACAACAGTGGCACAGACTTTCTTTTTTTAAGCCTCCAAAAAAAATAAAAGAGGGGAAAGAAACCTCTTTTTCATTGAGGCTGCTGCAAAGGTTCAGACTTGTTTTAAAAAAAAAAAAAAAAAAAGAAACCCTGATGACTGCCAACTTTAATTGCCAAAAATGTGCTTTCAGTTATTAAAGTCCTAATGAGGTAAGTAGGGGAAAGGACAGTTTCTTATTTCTTGCTCATGACAAAAAGAGAGAGAGAGGAAGAAAAGCAATAAACAGACTAGCTGGCTGTGGGGCGCAGATAATGTAATGACCTACTGGTCAGAGCTTGAGAGCCATCAGTACTGCAGTACGAGCCTTCCCATTTTTTGCTAAGGAAATAAATTTACTTGCTAATAGCGGTAGCGAGGTATTACCCAGTCTCCAGAGTGAGCACAGCACTTACACAAATGCTTTCTTGGGGCCACCGAGTGCTTCCTGATGTGTTAGGAGAGACTGGAGCGTGGAGGGAGGAAAGCAATGAAAACGCAGGTGAGGGACGGCCACATTTTCTCATTTCCTGGCCACGGTCTATTCCCAGCAGCTCCAATGAAATATGTTACCTCCTCTCCTGTGTGACTAACACAGCCACAACTCAAATCAAAAGGCACCTGGGCTACACAGCAAATCTTAAATCTTTATACAGCCAAGTAATTCCCATGGGGAAATAGGATGGAGCCTTTCCCTCAGTCCTTACAGTACTTGTGTAACATCTCAGGACCAGGGGTGATAAACTCTGCTGAAAGCTTTTGTAGGGGAATGACATGGCTTTGGAGGCCCTGTTGATTTTTAAGAGTCAACAAGGGATGAGGGGTTTTGGAGAGGTGGGAGCAGAGGTGGCTCTAGGCAAGTGGAGATAAAAGGTCAGAAAGGAATTGGGCTACTTTGAGTTTTGTTAAGAGTCATGTTAGGTGGAAAACTCAGCAAGAAATATCACATTATGCGTTAACTCCAACAGCATAGAGACTGCTCTGGCCTCATTAGCCATTGCAGGTTTGTACACTACAAGTATGACCTTCTGCTTGAGAGTATTTTTGCCCCTCCAAGCGGCCCAACCAGTGGGCACCCACACCTGCTGGCCAGGAGAACCCTCGCTACAGACCCAACCCTCTTTAACCAGCACATGAACACTTCAACCAGCTTGTTCAGTGGCACGTTATTGGCTCTGGTTATGCATGGAGAGAGAAAGGTCAAATTATAGTCCCGCCAGCCCATGCTGTCTAACCATCCGCTCCTCTCCTTAGCCAGGCTGCGCTTACTTTGTCTATGCCCAGTAAAAAGCAGCTTAGTATTTTGTTTCAAGGCCATTCCTAGAATTAGGAGCAAAAACTGGCCCAGGCTATTTAAACATCTTTTTACAATTACTCAGATAAATGCTTTTAAAACCAGAGTTTCCTAAGGTGGCTTCAGATTTGGTTACTTATTCCCACTTTTGTTTTGGCATTCACTAGCATTCGTGGGAGTACATGTGAGCTCATGTGCTGATCTTTGCTTGGGTATGTCCCCATAAAATGGGGCAGAAGGACTGATTTGCCATATGTTTTTGTAACAGGCAAGATGAAGAGCTGCTAACGACAGAGCAGACAGCCTCCAGCGCCAGGTCTGAGCCCAGCAGCACCTGGAGGCAGTCCTCTAATGGGAGGAAGAGGAGAAGATGGGCAACAGGTCCTCCCCCCGGGGCAGCAGCTCAGCCTCTCGCATTTCTGCCCCTTAGGGTTACAGGGGAAGGGGCAGAGGAAATGCTGACAAGAGAATAAGCAGATAGATATAATCCTGGAACCACCTCAAGTCCCATACTGTTCATAATTACCTATCATTTGCCTGATCCAAACATTCACTCCTCTGAAAGACCCTAATCCATTACCTGCCATGTACTGCCCCTTTATAATTTCCTCATCTGCGCCGCAATGCTCCGCTAAGCTTTGATGTTCTGGCGAGGCCAGGGAGGCTCTGAAATTTGGGATTAGCAAACATCCGCAGGCATGATGCAGGCTCTCCAACATCAGCACATGTTCCAGCATCTGAATCTAATAACGGCGTGCCAAAATCTGCAAAAGGCAGCAAGGTGATTCCTCGCTCTTTCGGGTGGCAATGCCTGGGCCAGGAGAGCTGTTTGAAGCCAGGGCAGGCTGGAAACACATGTAGTGTTCCTCCTAAAGGGAGGTCACACACCCTGCTGTCCCTGCCCCTCCGTCCTAAGGACAGCCAGCTTGGTTAATACCGAAATTCGTTCTGGGGCGAACAGCATTAACCCTTGAGCAATGCTGCCCCAAAGAGGCATCATTCTGTGTGTGTGTCTGCATATCTTTTTCTTTTTAAACACCGCACATGCTATTCATGGAAAAAACCTGTACATAAAACCTCCGAACTGTGGTTTACATGCCCCAGTCAGGAGCTGAGCAGTAGTTCTTGCAGCATGACGGCTTTAAAGCTTTAAAATTCAGCTGCTCCCCCCATTGTGTTTGCAATCCTGTCTGATTCCTAGGCGTACATGCAGTAATTACAGCAGGAGTAGAGTCCTGTTTGCATAAATCTGGTTTAAACAACAGTTTCAAAGACAGGAAAAAAGCCACTCACAAATCACACAAATCCTTTAACCAAAGGGTTCAGCATCGCTTGCATTAAAAGAAAATCCTTGAGATCCAGAGCACTAACTGTAAATGTGAGTATTTCTCTCTGAGCAGAGAAGGTGCCTTTGCTGAGCTCTGGGCTGACATTGAATATATGTTGCCTCAGAGCCGGGTAACGTCTGTTTATAAGCTTCAGATGGAGGTGGTGTAAGTAGCTCTCCAATTTTGGGATAAACAGCTGCAAACAAAGCACAAGAAAAACCAGTTTTGTTTTGTTTTTGACTAATTTGTATTTGCTGAGAGCATGGGGCTTGTTCCTGTTGTTGCAGCTGTAAATTTCAAGACGGCTGCAAGGTAAAACCCTAAATTGTACGAGCAATTAGCCCATAGTAATGTTTAATCACTGCTGGCACCTAAAAAAAAAAAGTGTAACAGCAGGGATGTTTAACTTTGAAAACCAACTACTGCACAGATGCAGGAACTATGTTTGTTGAGGAAGTTTTCCTTGGCATATCGATGTGAATTCTAAAAATTGGCTCAAAACATGGCGACACAGAGTCCGCAGAACTTAAAAAGAAGTATTATCGTTCATCACATCAACATTTGACTATAATTCCTAGGAAAATTATTCACACAAATCAAATGCTTTCCAAGGGCCAGTCTCCACCAGATCAGTCAGAAAGTAATTATTTTCAGCTGTCCTTGGTGTGCCTCAAGTCCATGCTCTTCTTAGCCAAGAAGATTGCAGGTGTGATCCTGCATCATCCTTTGCAGAGGCTCTGTGTGCGAGCAGGGGCCACCCCAGCAAATAAAGGTCACAGCCCAGCCCAGCCCAGCAATCTGTGCTGAACCAAGCAGCATGCGAGAGCCTCGGGAGGGTGGGTGTGCCAAAAAACCTACAGCGAGAAGCTGAAATGCATTAAAAATAATCATAAAAGTCATGTCTGCAGTCAGGCTGGGGAGGTGCTGGGACACCCGCCCCCAGCCAGGGGACTGGACCATCTCCTGGCTGCCCAGCTCTGACCACTGGCTGCAGGGAGCTGGGCAGAGCAAAACACCGATTTATTTTCACGCATTTGGCATTTTTTAAACCGATGCGTAATCTCCTACGGAGTAGTGAGGTTGGTGCCGGCCTCACCACATAAAAGAGCTCTCTCTCTGATGTATGAGGATGTTGCTATTGTTTTTCCTTGCAAAGTTACGGCTGTGGTATATTGCTGTCTCCAGAAATGCGCCTCTTGGAGAGATATGCTCCAGGATCCAGAGATACAGCAGTTGATTCCACATTTCTCAAAACTGCTGGAAAATGTTGGAAGAACTCAGGATTTTCTAGTTACAGCCCCAGAAAAATCGCACATTAACATTCAGGGGGCACGTAACACACAAGCACATGTGCAGAGCACAAGGGACATCTGTGTCACCCTGACAGTGGCACAAGAACCAGCGTTAAGAAGAGGAACCTGTCAGTCCTTTCCACTCCTAATTCAACCCAATGCCAGCATTGGTCTGCGTCAGAGCATGTCACCTTGCAAAGCATGCTAAATCTATTCTGGCTTTTGGTTTGGTTTTTTTTTTTTTTTTTTTTTTTTTTTAAAAAAAAAANATGAATAGTCTGTGCTTTTAAGGTGTTTTGTGTTTGTTTTTTTTTTTTTTTTTTTTTTTTTTAAAAAAAAAAAGAAAGAAAGTCCTGTATTGATTTAAATCAGCATGGGTGAACCACTTCAGTGGGGGTGTAACAACATGTGCCTGCACCAACCGCTAGCCCTATATTTTCAGATGAAGCAAGAAAAGAATGGCACAGAGACAGCCAGCTGAAGTTGTATTAGGAAACAGAGGAGCAATTAAGTACATTCTGCAAACCTCCTACCTGCTTACTGTTTGGCCGGAGCGGTGTCAGTAGAAAGGCACTGCAGTGCATGTCCAGGAGCAGTGAGTCCAGCCACCCTTGGTCTGAGAGGGTGAGAGCTAACCATCTGCACCAAGGAGGGCCAGCACATGCCCACGCTGATGGTGGGGCCTCCTTCCCCCTTATGAGTGACCATGCTAGTGCACAGAGGGTCCCCACCTTCCTCCTGGGCTCCCTGCAGAACATGGGATCTCTGCAGCCTATGCTACCTCCAAGAAGCCACCTCAAACAGCAAAAGCTGAAGCATCAGTGCTTTTAAGGAGTTTCATGTGGCCAGCTCATACTCCTAATGGTCCACCACAGGTGTGTAAGCTGTGGTTTTCTCCCCTGCAGTAACACTCATTAAGCCCTGGAGTACATCATTTGGGCAGGTGAAACATCTCAGTAATGGGGTTCAGCTTAGATTGGTACCTGTAGGGAGTAATCTAGACACAGCTGGTCTTTTCTAGTGAATGAATGAGGTAACCTCTCAGTGTCACTCTATGATCCCAAGGGGAGGTGTTTCCAAATGTGGCTTTGGAGCCCTTCCAGCTCCATCAGGCACAAGAGGTGCATGGGGCAAGGAGCTGCCCCGTCCCTTCTGCGCCCCGGGAGAGCAGGGTCAGCCACGCACACTCTTCCCAGCCTCTGCAGCAGAGACAGGTGGATGTTGGTTTGCAAATCCACTCAACGCACCGAATACTCATCCCAGAGATGGACATGCATAAAATGTTCCCAGGTGGGAAGTGGCCAGTGGCTGGGACACGAGCTCTCAGAGCAAACCAGCAGTCAAGCAAGTGGATGGGTGAGATCCATCCACAGTCGCTATCAGCCTGGGGAAAACAGAGTGCCTGGGCTGTCACAGATTGCTTCCTCATAGTCAATATGGGCCATTTCTTGAGCTTATTACAAAATTTAATTAAAATAGTTTGAAACCTCTTTTGTCATTTCACGGCTTTCATTTCTGCCTTCTGGGATTTTCTTGGCTCCATCTTTTTCTGCTTGTTTTTTCCTTTTTTATTGATTTAAATTACATCTTTCTGTCCTTTTCCATCAACTATCATCATTTTTTTATGACGTAATAAAGCTGAAAGTGGGCTTTGACCCATGTATGTTATGCCTTTGTTGGCAAAATAAAACTGGAAAGCACATCTTGCAAAAAATTGTATAAAGGGCCACTGTGCTTATAGTATTAGCTTGCTTTAATCCATAGCTGGGCACTTTTTCAAGGTCGAGAAAAAGAAATGCAGACTTAAGTACTTTTAACATAATCCTCCAACATCACGTAAATCACAGAAGAAAAAGCCAGCTCCCACAAACACCAACCTGAAAACGTACATAGGTAAATCTGGTGGTTCTACAAATCTGATGGGGTTTTGCTGAGCAAGTCAAATATGCATGTTCAAGGTTGGCTGAGCATCAGTATTATGTTCTAGTCTACCTCTACTGTCATATATTTAATCTCCAGTAATTAAACGTCTAAATGAATCCATTTCACAAAAGCTACAGTGCATAGAGTGAATCTGTGAGTAAATTTTCGTAACCTCAGAAGCAACCCCAGATTGGGGCGAAGCTGCTCTCCGTGCAACAGCCTATGAAGCAGATAGAGATGTAACTGTCAAAATAAAAACAAAACTAAAAGAAAAAAATACCAAGCACTCCCCTGGCTCAAGGTTTTCAAGTTCTTTCCTGTTACTAAAAAAATATTTTCTAAACACCCACAGCATATTGTTTTACTGCAGCTCCTGATTAAAAAAAAAAAAATTATGAGGAAGCTGATTAGAAACATCTGATTAGAGGAAAAAAATATCACTGATAATATCTGGGTGCAAACCAAGAATTCGGAATTCACAGCATGGTAGACATGGAGAGAGCAGTCGGTCACTGAGATTGCTTGCTTTGATGAGATAAAATGAGTTTTACCATGGCCAAACCCAAGGCAGACAGCTAGGAGCGGGGATTGGACGTCCTGCACCTCCAGAGGGATGCTACAGCAAAAAGGAGCTTGTGTGGTCCCAAGAAGCCCTGCCAGGAGGAAACAGACTTTCCTGGGTATGCGAGAGCAGGGAGGACAGTGGTGCAGTGCCACGGACAACGCTGGTGTTTGCCTTCTGAAGGAAGTAGAAAGGCAGGAGGTGTTTTACCGGAGAGGAGGGTGCAGTGACCTGGGTGCTAGGGAGACGCTTGCTCGGCATGCACTTACAGAGCTTCTTCTTTTAGAAGAAGATTTAGAAATGCTGGGACTATAAGGCAGAAGAAACTTTGGGGAGAAAATACAAAGCACGTAAAAGCTGTTAATAATAAGGGAAAACAGCAAGAATGACTGGGTAGGGACTGAAGCCAGACAAATTCAGATGAGAAATAAGTCATTGCATTTTCAGAGTGAGGAGGATTAACCTTTGAAATGAACTACCCAATGAAGTGATGGATCATCTGTCTCCTGGTATCTTTAAATCCAGACTGGATGCCTTCCTGGAAGATGTATGCAACCCAAATACAGGTTTCCTGCTTCACACAGCGATGGATGGGTGAGGTTAAACAGCCTGAGGTATGAGGGGGCTAGTATGGATGATCTAACAGTCCCCTCTAGTCTTTAAACTGTGAATGTGAGGCTCAATGAGCATGATAAAACACAGAAGTGTCTCCAGGTCTCTGAATTACTGCTTATTACAGATCATTTTGAATCATCCCATGCCCAACAGGCAGTCCCACTGACAACCACGGCACTGCCCACAGAAGAAGCTGCTCTGCCACGTGGACAACCATGGCTTCATCTGGGCATAAAATGAGCCAATTTGCTTCTCTGCAGGACAAAAAGAGCTAATGCATCACATCGCTCGTCACTACGAGCCAACAGGTCCTCACCTTCTGCTGCTACCAGGCTCAGAAATACACAGAGAAGAACATTGTTATGTTTTCCAGTGTTTTAAAGACATTACCCTTAAAAGAGAAAAGTTGCTTTCCACCATCCCTTATACAGCATGTCTTGAACCCACCAGACTCCTGTGCCCCCCTGCAGACAGCCCTCCCTCCTACATAGGTGCTAACTCCCTTTATCCCTCCCTTTTAAGAAGAAAATTAATCCATGTCAAAACTGGTGAGAACTTCCAGCAAATTCAATCAAAATTTAAACTTCAGTAGAAGAATAATAGAAGAGGCTAGGAAAAAATCCTAAAATTCCCACCAACTTTATAAAGCCCAACCCATGCATGCCCCAAAGGGCTAACCTGGTGAGGCTGGTGGTGTGGCCAAAAAGTCGGAGCTCTAGGCTGGCTCTGGAGCAGAAAGGATAATACTTCCATCAGTGATGCAGAATGGCAAATCTGAAAATTTGCCCTCAAATCTCCAGAAAATCAGCAACATGTGGCAAGCAAGACCACATGGTGCTACCCCCTATGTTTCGCTTCAATTTTTATCCATACCATGTGTTGCTTTCTTGCCATCTAGAAACTTAGTTCTCATTTATCAGCGTTTTCACATTTCACTTCTGGACACTGGTATCCATGCATTATCCATCCTTTTTATCTTGCTGTTTGAACTGTGTTCTGCAGCTCTGGTTCAGTTTCACCATTCATTCATCAGCATGAAGTTAAACAATTACTAAACAACTTGGGTAGCTGGCAAGCAGCGAGGAAGCAAGATCCATTTCTGCCCAGAGGGAAGAAAGATTTTATACAATAGCATGGCCTTTGTTTTGCATCTCATGGGTGATGCTATTGATGTGAAGGTTATATCACATTATGTGCCAAACCGCTTGAGCTAGTTTCAGATTCCAGTTCCCCTTGGGGTATTTCCACTCAATATATAAGATAACCAGATCTGCACTCTGTCCACTCCTAGCCCGGACAGTGCTTAGTCAGCTCCCCAAATCTTGGCAAGCTGAAGCGCGAGAGGGGAGTTGCACTCTTCCCTAGTTATTACCATTTTATCAGCAATCGCTCCTCTTAATGCTATGGAGCACATGGCAAAAGCAATGAGCAAATTGCGTGTTTTTCCTGCGGTGAGCAGAAAGCCGTTAAGTGACTGTAAAACACAGTGCCCCGTACGTGTCAGTATATTCTGCTTGCATCTGCGGAATGGTAGTACTTTGTTTCAGCTTTAATTCATGATCCCAAAACTGCTGATTACCTTGCTGCAAAGAAATGGACTTTGGGTGCATGACAGAGGTGCAATTCTGCTTCCCAGGCATCGGGAACATTGAAGTGCTGGAGCGTGTCCAGAGGAGAGCTACCGAGCTGGTGAGGGGTCTGGAGACCAAGTCATATGAGGAGAGGCTGAGGGAACTGGGCATGTTTAGTTTGGAGAAGAGGAGGCTGAGGGGAGACCTCGTTGCCCTCTACAGCTACCTGAAAGGAGGCTGTAGAGAGGTGGGTGTTGGCCTCTTCTCCCAAGTGAATAATGACAGGACCAGAGGAAATGGTCTGAAGCTGCAGCAGGGGAGGTTTAGATCAGATATTAGGAAGAATTACTTTACTGGAAGAGCGGTCAGGCACTGGAACAGCCTGCCCAGGGAGGTGGTTGAGTCACCATCCCTAGAGGTATTTAAGAAACGTGTAGATTTGGCACTTCAGGGCATGCTCTAGTGGCAGAGATTGTAGGTTTTTTTTCTGTGTGTGTATGGTTGGACTCGATGATCTCAAAGGTCCTTTCCAACCATGAAGATTCTATGATTCTATGATCTGACCTGGGTCACGTTTTATTATTATGTTTTTAGAATTATCTCAGCATTTCCCACTACTAGGAAATACAGTACAAATAACAGTGATCTTAGCTTTGGTTTGTAGACCTTGTTGTCTCCACAAGCTTTATTTTACATTGTCATTGTTATTTTGCATTATAATTGTTGTTTTGCGTTATAATCTGCATTTCATTATCTATCCTCCCAGTGTTCTTTCAATGTGCTAGCGTGAAATATCAAAGAGGGGGTTTTGCAGAGCTTGATAGCAGTGGAAAGACTGCTGATACTGATACACAGTGGAAACCACGTGTGAAGAGGAGCCATTCCACGGGCACGTCCACCCGAGGAGTCCCGGCTCAGAACGCAGGATGTGCCATCTGGCCTGGGGACACTGTCCAGACCTCGCGCTCCCAAGCAGATGGGAATAGGGTCCACAGGGAGGAGTTTAGGATTTTGTTGATTTAACCCTCTCAAGCTGTTTAAAAATAAAACTTCCTGTGCTTAAAACATATCTCTGCTATGCCGGTGTCCCTTGGTTTTTTATCCCATTTTTTACTTTTCTTTTTGTGTTAATGAGTGCTCACAAAATGACTTGGAGGCATGTAACTACAGTAGCGTGAAGTTTTGGATTTAAGGAACTGGACCTTTGGGCTCTTCCGCCCCGGAAAAAATGACAGATACAGGATTTTGCCTTGAAGGGTACCCAGGGGATCCAGAGATGGTTGCAGGATCAATAATAAGACCAGGTTTCTCCAGCACAAGGTGGAGGCGCTGGAGAGGCTAAGCACTGCTGGAGACAGACAGCTTTTCAGATGGGGATCTGGTCGCAGGGTATTAATGTCAAATAAACGTCACGTACACTAGGGCAGCAGACTCTGTAAAAATTTTATTTTAGTGCCCCGAATCTGGAAATGTAAGAGGTCATAAGGAAAATAATTCCTTAAATTTTGAGACCATTACTAAAGGGGTGAATCAAAATTCTCCGCAAAGAGTCTGAAAGTACTGAGAAATCCATCATCTGAACTGTATAGGCTGGGCTTATTAATGGTCAAAATCAAAACTGCCTTTTTCATTTAAAAATACACATGCAACTACTCATCTCAGTGCAAGAGGCTCAGGTTCAAGTCCTTTTTCTGCTCTTACAGGCTTTTTTTTTTTTTTTTTGGCTCTTTCCTCCTGGAACTGCTTAATTTGAATAAACAGCGAAGCATTCACCAGGTTAGAGCTCCTGCCAGTATAATCAGGTTGTCAGGACGACAGCTGGGAGATGGAAACCCCCACGTAGGTCTCCAAACTAGGCATGTTTCGGGGACGCTCTGGACGCCCATCTCCCACATCGCCCCCCTGCCACTCACCCTACCTTTCTGAGACGAAAGTCCATCCCCAGGAACCTCTTCCCACCACAGCGTTACTGAATCCGGCGCGTTCCCATTAGTCAGCATCATGCAATGAAGCGCTGGTACAGGGAGAAGTTTCTCACCAGCTCTACTCAAAATCAGCAGAAAAGGAATGGTAATTTCATCCCGTTTTACATGCGAGTTCAAAGGCATCTTGGACTTAGAGTATCTGCTAAAAGTAGACGTGTCCAACATTTATTAGCAGTTAGAATGTATTGCTTATCAGAAAAAGCAACAAAATAGACTTATTTTGCTTTCTTGCCTCATCCAATATATTTCTGTTGTTTATTTTGATTTTAGAAAAGAAACAATAGAGGAAAGTTCACCAAAGGAAATGTTTGCCAATGTTTTCACAGAAATATTTGCCACTGGAGGTCAGCTCCACATTTCCAACAGTAATTTAATAACCCAAGTCTATCATATTGAAAATCCCTCTAGACTCTTATCAAACTAGAGAGACATTCATAGGTCATTTTAAAAACCTCAGTGTACACTTTGAAGATGACTACAGAATCCTCTCTGTGCTATAGATTCTTGTTGGACAAATTGTCCCTGAATCTATTCATGAATATGTATTTTTTGCAGCATTATGAGAATGCATTGGCTTATCTAGCTAAGCGTCTAGCTGTAGCCACACAACTGCACTGATGTTTGGCAGAGCATAGCAACACTGATTGAGTAAACAAAGGATTAAATTGGAAGCTACCTATGAAAGATTTCTTTACTCAAAATTGTTTCGTGTAACTATACGATTTAAAACCCCTCAAAAATCAAAACAGATGCTATCAATGATTTAACTCAGTCCCACCACTCACCCTGCCTGAAACAATGATCTGTGCATTTCTTGAATGTCTTCTGCATCTTTCAACGCATACATTTTTCTTTTCTTTCAAATGAAGAAAGGAAACTTCACGCAGGTAGTCTCAAAAAATTGACATAAATTTTAGACAAAACCCTCTTCAAGTCAATGTAGGCTGGAGCCATCAACCTACAGATTACACTGGCAGGCAGAAACCCCGTGGGTACACAGAGTCCTCCCTGGAAATGCTCAAGGCCAAGTGTTTTTGTGGCCAGTCCAGGCTCCACTGGCTCCTGGTAAAGTGTGGCAGATGCTGGGGCTGGGCACAGCGCGATGCCTCCCGCTGACGGTGCCACCACTGGCACTGCCGCTGCGCAGCAGCACCGCTGGCTTGACACACAGGGTGGCTTCTCCCTGTCATCTGCTTCAGCAAAACCACCCAGCAATGGAGATTGGAGGTTTCGGGCCAGGCTGGAAGCGTTGCACCAATTGAATGCCATGCAGAGGCGAGCATGCCGCACACGGAGCAAACCAGGGCTTTGGGCAATCCTTTGGTGCATCCTTCCTTCCAGGCATCGGCTGCACACCCGACAGCACAGGCAATCTGTCTGAGACAATAGAAAGAACAAATTCAAGCAAGCAGATGAATCATATCTTTTTAAGCAGGACTCAGGGTTTGCTTTGAGATGAGGTTTTTCAGCAAACAACCCCACGCCGTAGGACTTTTCCTTTCCTCCTGGCCAGGCAGACCATCCCCAGCTTGCTGAGCTGCACAGGGCAGCAAAACCGGCACCTCCATCCTCCGTGCTGCCGTGCAGAGAGCAGGGCTGCAGGCCAGCTCTTACTGAGGCACCTGGAAAGAGCACAAGTGAGGAAAACCCTGACCTAACCCCTTTTGTTGTTCAATCAGAGTATCCGGGGCAGGAGTCGGCTGCTGTCCATCCTCCCTCATACCTGCAGCATGAGTAAGAGTCACAGTTAATTTTCTTGCCTGTTCTTAGAGCTACACACATGAACATCGAATATATACTTCTGCTATATCAGAGGAGGTCAACATTTTATTCTTGCTTTAAGAAACGAGTACACCCTCTAAAAAAAGCTCCTTGCATTGCTCCGGCTAGACACAGCTGATTTGGGATGAGATGCCTGCGGACTCTGGCCGGAATAACACTAATAAAACAGGAGTCCAGGAATCCTTCAACTGCCTCGAGAAATGTGCCCTGCAGCCAAAGGAAAACCCACCACCTTCAGATATTCCCTGATGGGCGTGCGGTTCCTCCCACACCAGGACCTCTGGGCGACCTCTACCACATCTACCCTGTCAACCAGGCAAAGTTGTCTTTGCTGCTGAGGTTACGCTTCTCAGTGAGGCGAGGACAAAGCAAGTTTCTCTGGGGGAAGAATGGAAAGTGTCTGTGTCCCTGGATAGTCTCTGGAAGTGCGTGGGTGTTTCTGCATGCTTTGAGGGCCAGGATCCACAAAATACTTAGGCACATGTGTAACCAGAAGTGACGTCCAACAGTCCTGCAGAGACAGACACTTCCAGCCTTCCAGCTCCAGCAGGATCCAAACGGTTTTCCATGAAGTTTCAATTACTTATCTTTTTTTTTGCTCAAGCCGCTAAAGTAGCCTTCATTCTGACAAGCGCCTGCCCATGGAGCCGCTGAATTAAACTCACTTTGAAGTATAGCAGGTCCTACCCTTCACGAGGAGCAATATCCATAATACAAGGTGAGAGACCTTGCACTGCTGAATACTACCCAGTTATTAATGTGAAAACCAGAATTAATTCAATGCCAAAAAGTTGTGAGAAAGTTTGAGCAAAAGCATCATCAGTTATAGGGACCGTCTCATACCACAGTTATTTTACAGCAATTCCACTTTACATTCCTTGGCCAGCACAGCTTACTGAATAATTAAATAGCTAGATGACACACAATCGGATTAAAAAGCCTTGAATGTGAATGAATATCAGTTTCCCAATTCTGAAAGGAATTTAATCATGGAAACTTCCACCTACTGTCCGGTTCACTGTATTCTGGAGAGAGCTGAAAAGCAGTGATATCCATGAGATCATCTTCATGGTGCTTTTTCCAGTACAGAAGGAAACCTGAGCCATTGCCTCGCAGGGGAACTTGGTCACAGGACACAGCTCCTGAAGATTTGGGAGGAAAAACACCCTCTTCTCATCTCTGTGTAAAGTAGCTTTTTCTGACTGAGATTCACACGACATTAAAACAGGCACATCATTAAACCAGACACTTCACTAAAATGGAAACACATTTAAAACTGAGAGTGTGGGATAACTTACTAGAACTTTACAGAGAAGAAATCAATTACAATCGCAGTAAAAGAAATATTTTTTTCACCTAATAGTATCCAATATGCGTTACATTGTAAACAGTGCTTTGTGTTTTATAAAGACACTGTTTCTCAGCATATAAACCATTTAATTGCAATAATGACTCACATTTCAGCTGCAAAGCTAGACATGTATGTTTTCTGAATGTGCCAAATAGGCAAGACACCAAATAGCCTTGGTGTATTTAGAACTTGCTTAAACCACACGTCAAAGTAAACAGGAAAGCTAAACTATTGTTGGGGTTTCTTGTTTGTTTGTTTTTTGTTGTTCTTTTTTTTTTAAGCATCCCAATGTTTGCTTGGAGCCTTAAGATATATTAAAATGAAAGTATATGAAAAAGTGTTAATGATTCATCTGTAGAATGAACTTACCCACCATCTGAAAAGGCGCCGGAAATTTCGAAGAGTGTCAAAGTGTGACTTTGCTCACATATATTTTCCTTCTCCTGTTTTTAAATCCCGAATGTGCCTGAATGAATGACAGATTTAATTAGACAAGTTTTAAAGTGAAACCACAAGAGATCCTCCATTTTGTACAGAAAGCCATCATTCAGAGGAGCTGTGTAGAGGCAGCCTGTGATCTGCAGTAGCTTAAACTTTGTGTGACGTGGATGAACAGTGGATATAAAATACGGAGGAACTCCACTTCTCAGCCAAGAAAATTATCGCTATCTACACAATTGTTGAACCGGGTAAACTGAAACTTCCCCTGCTAAATTTGCACTTTCTACACGTAGAGGACCATTCACTTTATTCACTCAACTATATCACAGATGATAAACATGCTTTTCCATCATACCTTCTGGGACTTCTTTAAAGAACCTACAGAATTAAAGCCCAGATCCATGAAGCCAGGTGGTAAAAGGGCAGTGGGAAGAGGATCACCCCCTCACGGCAGCCCAGACTTGTGCCAAATTAGCGACCGCATTACCATGGCCTGATGTAAACAGAAAAGATATTTCCTGTCTTGGATTACATGGCAGGGGACGGGGGATTTGACTTGTAAATGAGGGGAGGATAAAAGGGTAAAGCCCCTAAGTACACACAACAGCAAGTCCGTGAGTAATGAGCCCAAGTTAAGAATGCTCCCGGACACCCACACTTCCAATGAATTACTTTAGAAAGACTGATTTGCACATTTGTTGTGAGTACACCCTGGGATTGCCCCATGAAACAGAAGTATCTTGTCTTCCAGCCATTCCATGGAATAAACACGCTGGGCTTCAGCTGGGTGTTAGCCGGCGGTGGATCTGCGCCCACCTACCAGCTGCGTCCGTTTACAGGGGATCCGCTCCAGTTAAACACAACATGGTGATGCTGCCGTTATGTGCTGCGGGCCAGCAAAGCCAGTGTGAGGTTTTCCTGCCTCCCCATCGCCCGTCCCTGGAAGAGCAGTCTGCATGAGGAGATCTGTTAGCCCCATTGGTGCCTGTTAACCCACTGCCCCGAATACAGAGGCAGGGTAACTCTTGCAAGGAAACTTAACGCTCTTTGGGTAAGGCTGTTATGATCAGCGCCATATGAAACAGCTGGCAGGAGGTCTGTGAAGATAACGACCAGACTTTTGGCTGAGAGATAGGCTCACAGACAGGGACCGAGGGAGAGGAGGGAGCTCAAGAGCCTCCACGAACATTTCAAGAGCCTCCACCAACATTTCAGCACAAGGAAGCAGGAGTGCAAGACAACGTGTTTGAATCCCAGCTATGTTGGGATACATGGAATCACTGCTATAGGCAGCACCAAAATTCACCGGTCCGAACTGTTCAGGATCTTCATTGCTGGGATCTTGTCTGAGGCCTGTTCTTAGTCTTCTGGCTGTCAGAGTCCACTTAAAAACTGTGTTTCTTTCTCACTTTGTAGATGCAGCATCTGTCTCGCTTGTTATATTGGGGGGAGGGCGGGAGATGTGTAATTAAGTGCAAATAGGGTTCTCATGATGCAATACAGATTCATATAATACTTCCCAGGTGCCACTGTCTCAAACAACTTGGCAGGAGTTTCCCAGTTGCGAGGCGAGGATTTAAGAATAGCAGTAAACTTGTGTGGTCCTGCAGAAGCGCTCCTTACGTGCGGTGCTCCCATCCCACCCTTGGGAACAGCTGTGCAAGTCCACGCTTATGGCTGGGCTGGTATTTTGAAGGGAAGCTTGGTTTAGTTTCTGCGTTTCACCCCCCCGCCCCCCTTCCCTTAAGACAGCCTTCACTTTAAAACCAAGTTCTCTCAGTTTATCGCAGGGTGATAGCGCTGTCAAGCCACTGCAAGCGGCTGGTTTGTGTTGCCTTCAAGAGACACAGCATGGGACTAAAAAAAAAACAAAACCCCTTAAGTAATCCCTACAGAAAGCAAAGTGTGGAGGAGTACAGTAAGCTACATCCAAACACAGGGTGGCCATTTAAGAGCAGCTGACTGGTTTGCCAGTTGCAGTTGTGCTGGAAGGCGGAGAATGAATGGTCACCGGAGCTGAGAGATGAGGGATGTGGCTCCCGAGTACGCAAAGAGCCTGAGAATGGGCAATGCTGCAATTTCCATCTCTCCCAGCCCTGACGTTTCCCCTCTGCCATGACCGTATTGGGGAAGACAGGCTTATTTTTCTAGCAAATGCTCAGTTGATGAATTTCAGCTGCTTATCACAATTTTTGCCTTTTTGGCTGGACCCCAAAAGCATTTCAGCATTTGGCAAAGGAAACTAGGATAGGTGCTTTTTTATTTATTTATTTTAATAATTAAAAGTACGGTAATTTCCCTCCATAATGATTGCTCATCCCAGACTAAGTTCTTGCTACTGCTGCTCCTGGCTCAGGCTTGGCAGGTGGCTTGATAAATTGATAATACGCTGCACAATCTGACAAGGAGCTTTATCAATCAAAACAAGCCCTGCTGTTCAGCTTAACAGGAGAGTTCAATCACTCCTCTCTAAGTGGAGTCAGTCTACACGTAATACTTTCATCCCAAGAAGATGTTAGATTGCAGATTTGGATCTGCTCTCACTGCTCCAGGGCTATTTATATATTTATACCTTGAGGGTTTACTAATTAGCAGCCTTCTTCCACACCCTTTGATATCATTAAAGTAATCTCAGTGTAAGCAACTGCTTTCTGATGGTATCTCTGAGGGAGTGGCGAACAGCTGGAATCATTCGAAATATGACAGTTGGAGCAGTTCTCCAAGGGCAGTGATTGAAAGATGGCAATAGTTTTGCCTACGCAAGCAAAGCACCCTGGATTCTTCAGGATGGCTGCGGCCAACGGGATATGAAAGACATTTACTCTCAGCTGAGTCCAGAATCGGTAGATAGCAGAGGGTTAGTGTGGGCTTTTTCTAGTCATCACAAACGCCACATTACCGGGTAAGCACCTTTCGATCGTTTTTTGTTCCCTTTCTTGCCCACCTCCCCATTAGCCTTATCCAGTTGAGCAAATGGGGTCTTGCATGGTCAAAAGACCCTCAGCATGTTAGGGGCAAAGTAACAACAAAACCAGGACCCGAATATGAGGACTTTGTGAGGACTCGGAGAAAGCAGCTGAGAGCTCAGAACTGCCTGCCTGTAATTACTCAGCGTTTCCCACATGTTGCAAACCCTGTGGTTCCCAGTTTCTCACAGGGATAACTGTTTGGAGGATGAATTTAACACTGCTGAAATCTCATCTCAGGTAGTTTCTAATAACATGGTGGGTGAGGTTTATTTAAACCATAATTGCTTGCATTTTTTTTTTTCCACATTACTCGCTTCACTGCTCCACAACACGAGTCAATTTAAAGGCCTGTCATTAACTTCGCAGCTCATTCTGCGAAGTTCAGAACTGGAGATGGGAAAAAGTTTTCTCCATGTTAAAAATCCATTTCAGACCAAAGTGACGCTGATGGGATCCGATGGCAGTTTCTACTCAAAAGATGAGCCCTCGTAAGAAAACACGTAGTTTCCAACAGCCACTTTGATACCTGCCATTAATTGTAATTGCCTGCTCTTGCTTGCATGGCCTCATAGCAGCCTCCTGCTCTTTGCTCCTTTTTGTTATCGTTCCTGTTTGAGCACTTCCTTTTGTTGCCGGTCTCTTGCTCCCCTTCAGGACTGTTTTAGAGAGATAATAAAATCCTCGTGCAGATAGAGAGAACCAGATACAAACAACTATGAGAGTGTATTTATGTTTATAGCATGAAGCCAGAGAACAGGCTGTCCTGGGTTCTGGTTTCCAACTGCAGCATAAATCCGTCAGCGAATATGTTACAATCCCAGAGAAGAAAGCAGAAAAGTACCAGCAGACACTGCAGGACACCCACCAGAGCTCCATCTCAGAGGACTCCCTATCTCTTAATTCTCCAGAAGTGTGAAAGATGGAGGCTTTCACCCCGAATGAAATGAGCCGTCATTTTGTTTTGTTGGCGGGGACTGCAGAAAGGATGCAGGGAAACAATATCAGATATGGAGCATTAAGTACCTGGTTGCACGCTTGAGGTCTTCCTCAGCCAAGGAAGCACCAGGGCACCTCAGAGCAGTGTCCCAGGCCACGTGCTTTGCTTGCTGCCCCTCAACTGGCCACAAGGCTGCCATTACCAGGACTCCATCCTCTGGTCTCCCATCTTTCAAGTAATTATTAATTGAGTAATATCATCCCCTCTCCGCCACTGAGGGAGAAGCATCTAATTAGTGGACATGAAACAAACTTCCCTTTGCCAGGCTTTATGCACATTGCATTTACTGAGCTACAGCCCTATCTTGGGATGATAACAATTTCCTTCGCCAGTCTCCAAAGGGAAAACGGGCACAGGTGGCTCCTCATAACAAAGGAAAAGCCATAATAAGATTATTTTACGCTGTTTTCCTCCGAATGTTTCGTATGCAGAGCCATGCTAAGTACAAACCAGATGACAAGCTAAGAGGATCCTTTTAGCTGATGCAGGAGTCCGTCCCTGTTCTGGTGGAAAGAGATGACAGCAACATGTGGAAGAAAGCCTGACTGAACTGAAGCCTTAATCTGAGATGTTCACATCTTAATAGACTTTGAGATAAATGGCCTTTTCTTGTCTTCCATATGGTTTTGCTTTCCCTATAGTAAGTGAATCATAACATTGGCTGAAGGAGAGGAGCTGTCTGACTGCTCTGAGCTGGGACAGGAGAGGAAAATGTGGAGGGCAGAGAGATCGTCCCTGGAGAAGTCATTGTGTTGATGGGGAATGACAAGATGAAAATGATGCAAGAAGTAATGAGCAGCGCAGAAGTCTGAAGCGAGCCTGCCCAGCAGTTAAGGTGACAGACAGTCAATCTGGCTGAGAAGTGACCATCTCCCCAGTGTTCTTCACTCCCTTAACTGGATTTGCACCAAACACCCTCCCTAGTCGGTGTGCTTCAGGCCACGCACATGCTTAAGCACACAGCTGATTCGGGGTCCTAGAGGAATGGTTTAAGGGGAGGTTACCTAGTCACCACTGACATCAGTGGGAGCTTTGCTGAGGATGTCATCGGGTCGCTCCTGAGAAGACGTGCATGCAAAGCATGAATGGGCTCTACTCCGGCATTATGCTTACACTACTAAGACTGCAGGCACAGGGTAAGTTAGGAGCTGCAAACACAATCTTTCCCCCCGGCAATATTTTATACCTTAACATATTGGTCGTCAAGGTTAAAAAGATATGAGATATATATTAAAAGCTAAAGCAAATGCACTCAATGAGAGGCCAGATCCACACTTCAAGAAGTCTTTGGTTTTACAAATCAATTTAGCTCAGGTCTACTAAGAGCTTCTCCTGGTGAAAGAGTGAGAGTATTTTCTCTGCTATAATCATATCAGCCTGTATTCTGGGTTAATGGAGATGAATATTACTGCCAGATTTTGTTCTTTCCCTGCGCGTAATCTAAAGCCAGATGGTTCTGAATGGGTATTAAATCCCCCATGTGCATGACCTCCCCGAGGTTTTTATCATTAGAACCTTAAAATAATTCAAGGAAAGCTTTCCCAAAGCCTGATCATAAACCTCCTAATGAGGGACTGAAGTCACAAAGAAAATCCTCTTGTTAATTCCTGTTTGGTGTTTTTCCCCCTTTATGACAAATAACCAAGAATTCACAGTAACAGAGATGCTTTTAAACTGTTTCAGTGGAAAACACATAAAAAAATGAGCATTCAGGTTAACAGTTCAGGTTCCCAGCAGGATCCGGAGATGCAGTAACTGATCAGCCATCTTCAGCCTCTAATAGAGGGCCCAGTAATGTCACCATCCCTCAAGGCAAGTAGAAGTTACTCTGTCAGTTAGTAACTGTTTTATTCAGTGTAACATAACACCCAGTGTCAGAATAAATATGATCCAGTGTCAGTAGAGTGGCTGAAATGGGATCTCATCTGTGTGAAAGTCCAAGGACTTACACGAACACCATCTTTATACTAACTGGAGTTCAGCAACAGCAGCTAAATTCCCAAAGGCTTTCCTAAGAATTTTCTGCCCCTCATTTGCACAGAATGGAAGGTACATTTTAATGATTTGATGTTTGGTTTTCTACTTGCTGTTTACTGCATTGCACCGTGCCTTACTTGCTGCCTGTTACTTGAGTACATAAGACAAAGTTGTTCGTAGTCTCATGGGTTTTCTGTAGTTCTCATTATTGGGTCATCCAAAAGCAACATAAGTATTCCTGCAGCTAAATCACATGTTGTGAGAATAGGGAGGGGTGAGAAATAATCAGAATAAAGTAAAAAAGCTTTTCCTAATTTTGGGGTGTCCAAACTGTCCAGAAAACTTGATTCTTGGAGACCTTTACGCTCCGTATGCAAAACTCAACTCTCATTAAAAGCTATTGCAACTGGGAATCTGCAACATCTGCAAGAACCAATCCTTGGCCAAAACTACAGTAGTCATCTTGAAAGAGTTTAGTTCGGGTAACCGAGGAAACTGAATCCAGTTCATCAGGACAGCATTCAAATACATGAGACCTTAATCATGGGATCATCCTGCCTTACCCTGATGTCCCAGACTCACCTCCTATCACGTAGGAAGAGGAATCTAACAGATACACCCTTTTGGATTTGTCACTAGAGCAGAGCCACCCAGGGTGGCAGGAGACCTATCAAAATAAAGAAACAAACAAAACAAAAAAAGACAAAGTCTGCCTCAATACCCAGCAGTACTCTGTCATGTCATCGAGGAGCGTATCATTGTGCAGCACATAATTTCCCCAAACCAGAGACACTCTCTCACACTTAGAATCATACCTGCAGCCACACAGACAGTGTGTGTACAGGCACCTGCCCCATATGCTGGCAGAGGTGCAGATGGTCTCTGGAAAGGTGAGGGAGAGGCAGGGACCCTTTGCCAGAGCTCAGAGCTGAACCAGGAGCATGGAGGTCCCACCAAGCACTAAAGAAAACAACACTCCAATAGGCGACAAATCAGGTCATTAAACCTGTGGAAATGGAAGTCTGCCCCTTCTTACCCACAGCCCCAAAATGTCCTGCACTCACCTCTTAGCCAACCTTGTCTTCTACACCCTAATTCTATTTCCCTGCCTCATATTCACTGTGTCTTGTGAGCCACCTTGCCTCCAATCATCTCTCCTAGTTACTGCTCTCTTCATTCATCTCCACACCTTCCTTATCAGCGTCATTAGCAGCTCGTTAGCTCCCAGCATCTCCTTGACACCCGTACTGCTCCTGCCCACCTGCTCCTCATTCTCCCTCTGCCCACTGCCTTGTTTTGCATCTCCATTGAGGGCAACCTGATGCCAGTCCCCCCCACCTCAAGCTGTCATCTGCCCTGGAGGAGGTATCTGGGCAAGTAAAGGATTTGGTTTTGTGGTGGAATACTGGCAAAGACTTAGGGCCGAAGCTTTTTTGGAAATTGGAAGAGATCAGAGCCGGGAATGGTGCACAACCAAACTCAGCAACAGACAGTGGTACTTGTGTCCCCCCCACACACACTTGGTGTCATTTTCCTTCCTAGCCCCCTGGCCATGCCCCAGCAGCAGCAGCATGAGCTGCCCAGAACCAGCACGGAAAACCGGGTACGGAAGAAACTAATGACACTGTGCAGAGTTTTTCATCCTGCAGCCAGTGAAATCCTGCCCTGAGTGTAGCGTTTTACAACTGCATCCAAGTTATTTGTTATCCCAGGCCAAGAAAAAAAAGTGAGTTGGTGGTTTCTGTCCGTTCCTTAGATGCCACGTTTAAAATGAACAAAGGAGCAATGCTGCCACCAGCCCTCACCAGAGAGAGACCTGATGGGGCAGGGAGGACATGCTGCTCTTTCTGGGTGAACCTGGCGCTGGGATGGGGCTCGGGCCAGGGAACGGACTGTGGGGCCCTGGGATGCTCCGTCTCTGGGGATAAGGAATATTTCTGGCACGTCAGCCTGGCATCTCCACCGTGCCGAGCGCAAGGAGGGGGGCAGCGGAGGGGAGCAGGCTTTGCTCCGCAGCACTTTCGAGACAAAGCGATTTTACTAAAAAAGGAACTTGGAGCACTTCAGTCCGTCGAGGCCTGCAGAGGCTGTGCCGGCTCTGTCTGCATCCCCGCCGCAGTCCCCGGCGCCCAGGAGGAGGAGGAGGAGCAGGAAAATGGCAACAGGCGCCCTGCTCCACAATAGCAGCTCGGCCGCAAGCAACCCTGGGGATGTCAGGCAGCCCACAGAGGGGTCGGGAGAAGAGATCTTGAGGCTAAACCCGGGGTTTGGTGGTTGGTCCCGCCGAGGAGCAGCAGGCGACTGCGGGAAATCACTTCCTCTGCTTTGTTCCCCTTCCTCCTCCTGCTGCCTTATGGACACTACACATTCTCCGGGGGATGAACCGTCCCTTGCTGCGTGTCTGCAACCCACCCACACCCCGGGACCCCCGGCCGCTGGGGTACCGCTGTCGGTAACGGCACTCTCAAAAATAAACTTCTGGCTGCATGGAAAATATTAGCAAATTATAACATTTCCCTTTATAGCTGTGCTGCAGACGGTGTTTCCAGATCGCCGTAAAGCATGCTTTCTTTTTCTTTTCGTTCCCTCAGTGCAACTTGACAAGTTTTGTGTTTTTTTTTTTTCTTAATATGCGGGTTTATTTTATGTCACCGAGCACTGGCAAGGACAGAGAGGCTTTTAAATTGCAGTAATCTGAATTCTAGAAATAACAAGCTACAAAGGTCTGTGATTAAATGTGGAGCACACGATATCTGCAAAAACAAGTACTCTGTGTTCTTTAAAAGATCGTTTGGATAATAGTGACATAACCTGAGTACCCGGTCGCGTCCAATTTAATCAGCAAATATGCCTCTGGAGCAGAACCATCTAACTTAGGAAAAGAAACAGGAATACAGTCACCACCAGTAGGAGAAATTAATGCATTCCACTTAGACAAAGATTAATTATTGTGAATCACTCCAAAAATACATTTGCCCCAAGTGGGAGTACATGCTCTTCTATTCATCAAGTTGCTTTCAAATAATCATTAAACATCTTAAGACAGAAGACAATTTTGTTCACCCAAAATAAACATTGCTAAAAGTTACAAAATGAGGACCCCCTTTTCTTAACGTCTGGAGCATTTTGACCAAGAATAGTTGCCCAAAAGTGGGACAGGCAGAACATCTGCTAGAAGAAATGTCTATAGGTGCAGAGGACTCTGCTAATTCCAGTGCATTTTTCATGTTAGAGCTTTCCTGTCAGTGTTCATTTTTCCATACCGTTTTTATCCTAAATTCACCAAATTAAATTTATATTTACTACTACTTTTGTCCTCTTAAGGGCCTCACCTGTAGTCTCAATGGCATCTTAAAGGGTCATAAAGCAGATTTAAAGCCAAAAGTCACCTCAGTTGCACATTTTGGGGAAAAATGAACGTGGTGGTTTCAGTAAGGGCATGAGCAGCTGTCTTAGTAAGGTCTCCCTTTCCACAGGGGTCCTCCAATTAAGAATGCTTCAGAAGGATGATGACTTTTTTGTTTTGGTTGACGAGTACGTGCTGAAACATCTGGTTCTTTAACAGCAGGCTTGGCTCCCCTGTACCACCACTCACTTGCATTTGATTTTCCATTTGTCTCTGGGTAGTCCCTGGTATGCACGTCCTGGTGGCAATGCTCTGGTAGGGCATTGCTTTGGGTAAGGCAATGTGCAAGAACATGAACGTAGTCAAAATACAATTACTTTGTCATTTACCAGGAAAAAAGAAAAAGTGCAAAATTAAAGGACAGCAGGAAGCAACTATGTTACCAACTGGAGAATATTATTTTTTTATTAAATCTATGTATACAGAAAGTTTCTCCTGTGAAACATCCCCCAAACCATCACTCCATATTCATGGCTGAGCATTCGTGGTGGGATAGGAATGAGAATCTCCTTCCCGTTTGCTTTACAGGGCCAGGG
The DNA here is from genome assembly GCA_013398915.1 of Dromas ardeola. Lineage (NCBI taxonomy): Eukaryota > Metazoa > Chordata > Aves > Charadriiformes > Dromadidae > Dromas > Dromas ardeola. The sequence continues at coordinate 1,178,288 of VYZM01012925.1, read as the reverse complement.
TGAGGCACAACGCAGGCAAATATCACCTACTATTTAATCAGCAGAACCCCAAATGTTGTTGAGGTTGACTTCACATCTGCCTTCACTGGGAGACTAAGAGATGGCCTTCTAGTTACAACATTTTTAGCAGTCTTCCTTTTCTCCAGTATTAAAGATTCGTATAATTTAAGGCCCAGTCCTCATCCAGTCCAAGCAGTGCTTCCACTGACACTTTTTCCATTACAAAATAATGTTCTACCCAAACATACTTTGTTTGACACCAATAAATCAGGGCAGCTCTTTTAATCATAGCCGAGACTGAACTAGGCCAATTTTTTTTAAAGCTTATAAAATTTGGTGACTTTTCAAAGAAAGCTTTTTCT
>VYZM01012925.1:1155550-1177901 GCA_013398915.1 Dromas ardeola | reverse complement strand
TTTTTTTTTTTTTTAAGTGGCACAGTCCAGCACTCCCTGTTCCTGGCAGCAGCTCAGAAATGCTCTGAGAAATGCATCTCTTGTGGCAGTTCTGACCCAAACGAAATCAAGAAACCTTGGAAATCTTATGGGAGATGGATTTTTGTGAGTTTTCCAATTTAAACAGGTGGAGATAAACCAAGATAAGTATCTGAGACAGATCTGCAACATGTGGAAGCTTCATCTATAACTAGAAATATCTGCCTTTATTTTTATGGCCTCACCCTTTTCTTGAGATATGCCTACAAGCACTTGATTAATGGTGGAGGGAGTTATGTAAATGAATGAATGGGGAAAATAGATGTAGTAGAAAGAAGCCTTCATTCTTAACTCTGACAAAGGAGAGACTATTTTAACTGGCCGGCTAGTGCCTCAGGACGGGTTTGAAATGACAGGGAGTGGATCTTCAAAAGCCCAGCAGTTCTGATGCTTTTCCCAGGCAGCAGCAATGATAAAAACCAAGCATGCACACAAACAAAAACATAATGCTTGTTTCTGTTACTTGGATATTTCAAACGTGTTGCTTCAGATCAGCTCTTACGTTCTTCTACCGTATTCACATGGCAAAAAGAGAAACAGACAACATCTTTATCTTCAGAACAGCTCTCTGAAGCCACACCACAGTTTATTTTATGACTCCAATATACTCTGTATTTCTTTTACTCCATTTCTTCATTACCACCTCAACATTAGCAAGTGTTGCTAAGTAACATTCCACAGGCCCCTATAATTTTGCTACATGACTGCACTATAACCACACATTAATACTTCACAAAGGCAGTAACTATCAGCAATAACCACTATATAACTTTAAGGGAAACCATGGTACTTTCTCATTATGGCTGTATATGCTTCCGAATTGCACCAGTCACCAGGGTAATTCACTATTGCTGGAGGCCGAGATGAATAAATTCCCTGGTGGATTTACAGAAATATTGACGCTTCTCTCACGTAATGGATGTGTGCAATGAATTTAGCTGCGACTCATTTCCTTTGCATATTAAATAGCAACTGCATTGGTTCGCGTCGCCGCTGGCTGAATACTTTCTGTGGGCATCACACGTTCCCTGTGGTCGCTCTGTGGGCAGTACTGGGAGGGCATTCACTGAATCAGCAGTGTGGCGCTGGGCCAGCCATCAGTTGGCTGGGTTGTAGGCAGCGGTGTGACAGCAGGATTACTGGGACATGGTGGAGATCTCTGGTCAGTCATAGGGGCTCTTGTAAACCTCTTCTCCGTGTATGATGCCAAGATGTCACCACGCAGAGTGGCTGGGAAGAAGATGGGCTTGGGAGGCTTGGCCCCTCGGTGCTTTGGTTGTGGGTCAGCCCCTTGGGTGTAGATGGAAAAGAGGTCAGTACGGGTGAGAAGTCCTGGAGAAGGTCACCTACAGAAACTTGATATCCTAGAAGGTTCAACAGCAATAGGAAGCCACTTCCCTGGAGACAGGTGGCACGAAAAGACATACGCCGAGAAATATTTTAGCTTAATTTCTGCCTGAACTGATTCACTGGTCTGAACCAGCAAGGACAGAATGAAAATCCACATCTCAAACAAGAGGTGATGATGATGCTGGAGTGGAATAAAGCAAGACATTTATGAGCTGGGTCCCAACACACACAGAGTTCAGAGGGAGTTTTCTGCCCGCATAAAATTTGAGAAGTCAGACACATAATTACTGTGAAAAAAAGAATCATTTTTCATCCTTTTCATTCTGTGGTAAAAGAAACTAAAGGAAAAACAAATACCTTTAATAATTTCAAAATGTTGCACGTTGTCATCAATCTCAATTTGGCATAACGAGTCTCGCAGGAAGTTCAAAAGCTGCAGTGGGACGAAAACGGGCTTCAGGGATGCTGGGCATTGCAGAAACATTCAAATGGTGCCAGATAACATCTGTCTCAGCCTTACGATGTTTTACTGTTAAGCCTGTTTTGAAGTTGAGACCATATGTACGCGTGAGCATGTACATATTTATACATACACATGTATATATAGAGAGTACACGTGCGTGCATGCTGCTTCACACACATGCACAATCGTATCTGATAGCAAAGGGAACAGAGTCCTTCAGCAGCTATATAAAGATTTAATTTCATACCTAGTGTTTTCCCTGTTTTGCTTGGTTGAAGGCCTAGTATTTACATGTTTCATTATATAATTAAAGTTTCCTCTCTCTCAAGGAACAGACTGGTTTGCCATGTTCAATAAAGTGATAAACATAGAATAAATCTTTCTAGTGGAATAGCTACATGGTACTAAACCCTTGTTTTATCTTATCCTCACCATGTACTCCGGTTTCTTTAAACGTATCTTCGTAGCAACCAAACTAGCCATAAATTAGTCATGATGATATTACAGCTGAATTTAATTTCAAAGTCTCTCAGCAAGTTGTTAAGGGTTTCTTGCCTAGGTCACTCCCGAGGAAATTTGAAAACTCTGGTATGATTTATGAATATTGTTATATTACTAGAGTGTAAAGGGCTATGGGGAATACAAGAACATAAACCTCTGTTTAATTCCGTTCCAATAAAAATTTCATTTCTTATAGCAAAATAAACATGTAAATCAATGTTTAATGATTCTGTTGTTTTATTACGTAACTTATTATTTGCCTTTAAACATCCAAGCCAAGTAAAATCTGGGACCCTGCTCATTTTTGTTGAAACATAATTAATTAGCAATTAGACCTATTCTACAGAGGTTGCTTTCTTTAATGGCATTCATAATGCAACTTAAGAGAAGAAAGTCCAGGAATGAAAGGCCTGGCTTCTCCTTTCCCCCATGTATAAATACATTAGCCCTATTATTAGCCAATTTTTCAATGTAAACATCTTTTGTTCTGAAATTTACTCAACTGCCTAAGGGACAATTAGTTTCCTAAAATTACTATACCATCAATGTTCAGTTTCAGAGATGCTGTTATCTTGAGACTTGTTGAACTAATCGCATGGACATACAATGTCTGCTCCTTTACATCATTTAGCCTATCCCTATATTTGGGAAATGGTCCCATGGATATTAATCCCTTTCAGCTAATGGAATGGCAAATGGCCGATAGCGAGGAGAAGAGGTTAGAAAAGTTAAAACTTCGGCCATTTTTGCCAAATCACAAGCTCATCACAACTCAGGACTTGTATTAATCACCTGATGAAGATCCAGCTCTCCTTTAAGAAACTGAAGTCCATGGGACTTGCACAAGTAGGAACATGGTGACATTTTGCAGGGTCTGGCCACTGCTGGCTGTAAGCGCCATGTCCTGCTGGCTTTTGCAACACCATGCAATGAAAATGTCCCTCACGCTAGCGAATCGGTAACCTCCTAAACTAGTATAATTTATAATTTATCATAGGTGCACACACATTAGTTTCTCAGAAATATTGCACACACTTCTTGATCACTGGGAGGCAGTAATTTCCAAGCTTAACCAGGTTTTCTCTTGGACATATTGCTTGACCTTAGGTGAGTGACTTAATCTCCTTTCTCTCCCTGTTTTGCTGTCTAGAAAAGTAAGATAATATTGGCTCGCCTCACCTGCTGAATAAGGCAATATTCAACACAAATAGCTGTTGAGAGATTAATATTTCTAAAGTATTCTGTTGCTAAAAAATGCTGTCAGTCCAAAGTGTATGCTACTATAATTATGGTATACAATATAAATCAGGCAGCTAGGTATATATTCTTGTGCCAGCCTTTATCTCTTCTACCTGACTTCATATGTACGTGTCCAATAGAAAAAGGATTTGAAAATTATAGTGCCCTTGAAACTAGACTAGAAACTTTCAACCAATGGGGAATATCCTTCAATGCTTGTCTGGGGCTAATACCAGTTTTTTTCCAGTTGGCTCTGTCTGATTTAGTTGCTTCGTGTGCCAAAATCCACCATCCTGTCTGGTAAAGAATGAAGGGACAGCTTTGAGAAAAGGATTGTGGTATGTGGGTGCAGTGGGGTTTGAAGAGACCCTTCAGGGTTTTATCTCATGATGTCTGCTAAAGCCACACACCTAATGATTGTAGAACAGGAGGCAACAATAATCCTGCCATGTCTCCACAGCCGTCATCCCATGCCTGACAAGGGGACCCAATGATCTGCATTGCAGCCCGCTTGACAATAAATTAAAACACATAGCTATTCTGTTTGGATGGAAATTCACAGAAAAAGGGTGTCTGTCCCATCTTGTTTCCATCCTCAGAGAAAATATTAATCTGATTTTCTGAGATTACCACTACATGCATCATACCAAAGCCTCGTACAAATCTTAATGCACAGCCGGAGGAGCAAGAGAGAGCAGAAAAGTGTTTTTTTCCTTTAAACTATAAAGTCATCACAAAGGGCTGAAGTTTTAGAATGAATAAGATGGTGCTTACACTAAATACCTGCTGCCTTGAATCTCCTCCCTCTCTCTTCTGTGTCTCTTTAGCTGTAACTTTCTTCCACCTGGAAAACGCCCTGAATGTTTTGGGCACTACCAGGAACAAGCAACAGCCCGTGTGCTGTTCAGTCACAGCTGGTCCAAGGCATTTCTAAAAAATAAATCACTTTGTTCTCACTGTTGGGCACAAAGTGGAGCAGCGGGTGAAGCATGCTTTTTTTTTCTGCCCCCCCCCACCCCAACTCCACATTTCCCCAGGGAATTCCTCCAGATTTCTCAGCATCCACCCAAGCGATGTTGTGGTGCAGCTGTACCGTGTTATACCAACCGAACCTGTGTCCCCACTGCCCTCCAGGTTTGTACACCTTTGAGTAGAGGACAGCATTACACAGCTGTTTTGAGTAAAGCGTAGGTCAATTCGATTGCATGCTATTTCATTACGTAGATGAAAAAACACGGGCTGTCAGCTTTCTATAAAATGAAGAAGAAAAAAAAACAGCCCAAACAACAGCTTGGAGATAAAAAGCCCTAAAGTTCCAGAAAATGTCAACTCCAAGAAATGTGGTGGGTGTAAAACCCACAAATTAAGCTTTACATTCATATACGGCATCTACGTTTGTTCTGAACAATGCTCAAGGGTGAGAGCCGGGAACCCCGTGAGTGCTGCCTCCCACTGCGGACATGCCTCCCATTCCCGGGGTTGGGCAGGAGCCACCCCTTCCCACGGATGTCCCCGCAAAGCCACTGTCTGTTCTGAGTGGCACCAGGGAGGAGTTTTGCTTCCTCTTTGCAAAGCCCTTTCCAGCAGGATGGAAGTGGTCCTGGCTCCAACAGCTGGGGGTACCTCTCGAGGCAGTGGGTGAAGAGGTACCAGGCCAGGTCATTGGAAATGTTGCTACCTTTTCCACTGCAAAAATCTGGGGGGGGAGCTGTGGAAGCCACTGCCTTGCTCCAGATCTAGTCAAGCACTGAGGCTGGCTCATTAGCCTTAGCCCAGAGCACACAGGATTCATCCAACACAAGGAGCGAGACAATAATTAATCCTTGTTTCCTATAATAAGTCAGGAGAGGAGGGAAAATGTCAGCTATGTTGCTAATATTTGCATAATACCATTCACTAAATACCCACTGAAATTTGACTTAATTTCCAGACTACAAAAAAGAAGTCAAATTAGAGATTTTTCAGCAAACTCTCCTCCAAAATTTGACCAACATCGATTTTTTTTTTGTCTGAGAAAAAAGACTCTTACGACAAACTTAAGGAATGAAATACAAAATCTGTTTAGCATGAACATCCTCAGCTCTGCAAGGTCTCTATAGCAGCTGAAGGTATTACAGAGGTTATAATGCACAGAGTGCTTTAGGGGGAGAAAGTGCTTTCGAACAGGCTGTGTTTTAATATAGAGTCAAAGGAGTAGAAATTATTTTAAAAGAAAGGCTTTATATATGCTTGGTTTTATGCAATTGGTGTAAAAGCTCAGTGAATCAGTGAGTGGAAATGAAAATTATTATATAAACCTACTTTTTCTATGTCCTACACTGTTTTGGAAGTTAATCTAGATGCTATTACATCTTGCAGAGATGACAACTATGCATTATGACTTAAAATCTTCAAACCTTTCAGAAGATATTCTAAAACTCACTTGCAGAATGATATTTGTGAAAACTAAATGCCTGCCCACCTTCAAGACTTTCTCAGAGAGGCTGCATGGCAAGCGTGCTCAAATCTTTCAGCTGAGATTCAAGCAGTTAGAAGGAGCTACTGAATTGCTGGCAACATGAGCTAATGTTGAACTAATATGAACTTCATGCAAATTTTCACATTTGCCAGAATTGCCGGTTGGGACGAACTTGTAGTAACAGGCTTGTCGGAGACCTGCCAGGGGAGTCTCTCTGGCAGGCTGCGAGCTGCAGCTGGAGCTTGCTCCGCACTTAGGACACGCTTGCGCAGCTCAGCTATAAACTTTCAGCTGGAGAGAAGACAGAGAGGAACCCAACAGCCCCGAAGCAGCTGAATGTCAGGATAATCCCAGAGCAAAGTCAAACCTTTGGTGAAACTGCGAAAGTGAAAAGTTTATTGAGGCCCAGACTGGGTTTAAGCCCATCTCATCTGGGCTGAGGAAGCTGTGGGCTCAGGCGAGATGAAAGCACAGAGTTTGCTCATTTTAATGACCGCCTGGGCTGCCCGTGGCCAGAAAGGCATCCCCACCCCTGGATGTGAAGACCCACCACCTCCATGGAGCCACACAAGCGGAGCTCAGCTCCCACCAGAGAGCAGCTCAGTCTGTCCCTCTTTCACTGCCTACTTGACCACCGTCGCAGCAGTGAGGCAAGTTTTACAGGGAAAAATGACACCTTGAACCCTTTAAAAACCAAAGAAAAGCCCAACCAGACAAGCTTCATCAGCTACACAACTGAGTACAACAGAGCACAATATTTGGGCTTGTCTCGTTTTCAGCTCTCCCAAATAAAGAAGCTGTCGTTGTTCCCTTAAGAAAGCTCTTCCCAGTTGACCCTCGGGAAGATTTCCCTGATACTTTGCCAAGAGTTGGATAACAAATGGCCGATGAAACAAATAAAAAGATCAGGCCAGAAAGAAGAGAGGAAATATTTAAAAGGAGGAAAGGGACAAATGAGTCTTCAGAGAATATGAGCTACAGAGAATGCGCTGAGTTTGTGTCTGGTACATTTTGCTTCATTTCCAGTAATTCATGCCCTGTATGATTTCTAGAAACAGATAGATCAAACATTTGCAAAAACCACACCAGCGAAGGCATTGCAGCCAATGAAAAAGTGGATCCAAGATCAATGGGGAGAAAAAGACAAGATTTCTAATCTGATCTGACAGTAAAAATAAATTGTCACTGGGCCAACACATAGAATTTTCCTCTTCTGACTTGGGCTGAAAAAAGCAAATAGGATCATTTCTTCTGTCCCTGATCTCTCTGTCCAGAAGATTCCCTCCACCACTGCTGCCCCGCACTGGCTGGTCCACAGACCTCAGCCAGCACCTTTGGCTCAAGGTCCGCGTTTCCTTTTAAGAGATGAGCAATGTTGAGTGCGTGGACAGAACTAGCCAAGCCTCCAAAGACAAAGTCACCCAGCAGATGCTCTGAAAGGCAGTAAGCCTTTCGGGATGCTCACAGCATGGTCTCCTGGTGAGGCGGTGCCACCGCTGCTGTCAAGCACTCGGAGAGAGAGGCAGAGACCGGACGGTCCAGACTTGACACTAGAGAGGACTTTGTAGGAGCTCAGAAGCAGAAAATACAGTAGGAGAGAGGGAAAAAAGACAAAGGGAAGACAGAAAGAAAATGAAGACAAAGAGTATTACAAAAAAATGTATGCTGTGTTAAATTTGCATATAATTGACAGTAATAAGATAATGCTCATTTACGGCAACATTATGAACGAGCAGTAGCTGCTTATTTGCAGCATCTTCCTAGGACCATTTCCCGCATCTGTGTTTTCCATTAAGACTGAGTAACAGCCTCTGGAGCACACGCTGTTCTGTGTGCGTCTACCCAGTGACTGTGAAAATCAAAACTGTCTGTTACACAAATATTGGGAAATAATTCTCTAGATAAGCTGTGCATGTATTCACAAGTAAAATATGCAGCCATACTAGTCTGCGCGCATAAACGACTCCATTTGTACGCATAAAAGAGGAGCTCAAGGCAGGTCAGTATTTTAGAGGAGACCAAGCTCTGAAGTGGTGACACCAATCCATTGGAACTGTCACCGCCAAGCGACAGCGTAACAACAGCCATCCAAGACAAGCCACGTCTTAATTTCTGCTTGAGCTGGTTTCACCAACCTTCCTCAAGTCCCTCATCCATGAACCCAGAATATAACTCAGACAAGAACACTCTTATTCTGACCATCTAGTGCATCATTCAGGGAAGCTCAGGAGTTGTTAAGCAAACCCTATAAACTATCACATTTCTAAACCCTTCTGACAAAAGTCACCTAGAAAGTTAAAAACTGTATCAGTAGCAGAGAGTTATTTTCCCAATAAAGCTTTCATGTGATGGACATTTTTGTTGCAATTTTGATACAAAGGGAAAGACTCGATCTCACACGTACAAATGGAACTTCAGGTCACAAATGCCAACTAATTACCAGGGGTATTCCTCTACAGCACAAGCTGACAGTGAAGAATGGCAAAGTTTCCAGTTGTTGCAAACAAAGATTATTACAACTTATTAGATCAGTTCACTGTTACCTCAGCAATTCTCTGTTTCTGTGCAGTGATTACTTTTCTCTGGGTTAACAATATCCATATCAATTTTACGGGCATGGTTCAGATCAAGAATGAGCTGGAAAATTGCATTTGACCTCTGATTTTCCTTATCTCTTTTCAGGGTTTGTTTTCTCTTAAGTTTAAAGACACTTTCATTAAAGAAATTATTTTCTTTCTTTGGGAGGCTGAATCAAAAGCCACTAAAATCAGAGAGAGTCTTTCCATTAATTTAGTGGGGCTTTACATTAGATTTTCAATTAGAAACAGTAAGTGTAGAAGTATAAAGAAACTGAAGATAAAGGAGAGGGGAGCAGGAGGTGGAAATGTTTCATGAACATTTACAAACCTCTAAGGTTTCATTTGGCTTTATGTTAAGTTTAGGTCAAAGGTTTGGGTCGGCTTTTGTTCTCCTCAGTCCCCGTTTGCTCTGATCTTCTTTTCCAGAGCGGGAATCTTGACAGATGCACTGTGAAAAGGGAAAAAATTGCTCTGAAAAGCTGGACTCGAGACCTGCTAGAAGCAGAGCGATGAGGCAACCGCTTTGCCGTTTGTTTTCATGTCACAGAGATGGCAATTCCCCCAGCCAAAGCAGCACAGCGTTTGAGTGAACCCCGCAGATGTTTTAGGGAAACGTAATTAGAGGTCCTCATTACAATTAATGTCCTTGCTTGGCATCTCCTGCAACTCACCTCAACGGTGACAAATGGCAAAGCCGAGTTTTAGGACAGTGCCATGCCCTGAGGCGGGAGCATTGGCCGGGTTTGCCACTTGTAAAACTACTCACTTGAGGACAGTATTTTCATGACCAGTGGCAAAAAGCAGCCTCCCGCAGGGAGATGGATCACTTGTCCTCCAAAGGTTACAGGGCTCCGGGATGGCAAAACCACCGTCCCCGCCAGCCTTTTCTTTGCATTCACAGGAGAGAGGTGAGGCAGTGAAAATGGCACTCGTGACAAAGAGATACAAATAAGGCAACTCCATAAGGAGAGATAGTATCTTCAGGTTAATTTATTGTATTTTTAAATTTTTTTTTAATTTCCAGATAATATAGCGGGAAAATTAGAGCAGCTTCCTGGCACGTCTTCTGGCTAACTTCAAAGGAAAGAACAAGCTGAACACAATTGCTGAATTTAGCTGAAGTATGTTAATCAATTGGACAATTTGAGAGGGGAAAATTAAAATGGGGTAGCTGGTACCTGGAGAGGAAGGAAGGATGTTGGCAAGCAGAGGTGATAAAATCACTAGCCCTGGGGGACAGCAGGAGAAACAGGCAGATCTCAGCCCCGGAGCACTGAACGTGCAGTCACAACACAATTCCTTCTGCATCATCCCCAGATCCCTGCTTCTGCCTCACGTCCCCGTCCATCCCCACCTCAGCCACACCAGCACAAGTGTTTGTAAGGCCACTCTTTAACTGGGGCCGCCGAGACTTGAGCACACCAAACCCATCTGCGCTGCTTGGATGCAGGCTTGCTGGATGGGGCTGGCACATCACGCGTGCTTTGGCTCAGATTCATCCTGTTAAGTTTAGGTATTTAACCACAGACTAAGTCCCTAATTTCCTTAAAATCCCTCTCCAGCAAGCAGAGGGATATGGGCAACCCCAGGGACAATCCCTGCTGCTGGAGACATCCTTTTTCTCTCTTGCCACTGCCTATAGAGGGAGGTGGGGACAGGTCACCCTGCTCAGCCCAGCGCTGGTCCCACAGCCTCCGTTCCGAGACCTTCCCGTCCCCGCGCAGGGGTAGGGACCGCGATGCGGCCACAGAAGAATAGAGACAAAAATAGGTTTCTGACCTACTTCTTGGCAGTAAGCAGCAGTGCGAGCGGCTGCCGGAGCCGAGGGGGAGCAGATCACAACCACGCCAACCGCACGGATGGGTTCATGAGCTGGGAATGACATTGCTTCTCCAAGTTGGCTTTTCCAGCTTTCCTGTTTAAGCCTTTTCTCTCTTTTTCTCCATCCTTGACGCAAAGACCTGGACAATTTTCTCCCCTCTTTCAATTCTTTTGGTGTGACATTTTCTCCTGCGTTTATGTGAAACAACATTATTTGCCATGGTTTTGAAATCAGCTCAGGACATAGCTGCTGTCTCATGACACCTGTTTTGGAAACAGCACTTAAGAAACATTTTCAGCCATGAATATTTGAAGATTGTTATATTCAAGTCACTTTCAAATATGAAATGTTTTTGCATCTCAGGGAAATTGTACTGTAATACTGTAATCCTTTATATTAATTGTTTCCCTTTCTGACTTAAATTCAGACATACTGTGGATTTATATTATTACTTTTCATCGATGACAAGTACTTTCCACACCAGCAGGCTATCAGTGATATCGGCACTGAACAACAGAAACCTATTCCTTGAAGGAGTTTTCTCTAGATAATTTTTTAATTTTCTATTTCTAGGCTATGCTTTAATTACCAATATTCTCTAGTATTTAATCTTCCACAGAAAGTTCTAATATTTTTAGCTCATATTCTTTCAGACACCCAAATTACTTCCTCATGGAGGCTAAGCTGGCTCCATGGGAAAGACAGCCCTAAATACCTAAATACAGCTTTTACTCTTGCTTTCTCCCCTGGAATGGTTTATACGGGCTTGGCTGAAGCCCTGCTCTGAGCAGAGGGACCGGATGCTGTACACTGCACGCATCCAAGCAGTCCCATTGTAATCAATTAGTAAGATGAGATAATTTAAAAGAAAATATTTCCTTTGTCCCCTACAAATAACATTTTCATTACTCATTTCAATTGGCTAAACAGCAAAACCAAAGCTTTTTTCTTAATAAAAAGTGTATGGTCTTAAAGAAAACACCACCAAAACCAAAGATGTTGGAAATTTCCTTGCTGGGAAGGGGCACCACAGAACTGATGGGGAGTTTTATCTTTGGGTCATGAACACTCAGGGACAACTGAGGAACTCTCTTTGAAAAAATTAAAACTCCACTGAGAAAAACAGCATGTTATCCCTGCTGACGGACTCCAAAGAAGAAAAAAAAAACCTGCAATTTTACCCAACATGCCCCCTTTGCTCCTTGTCCATACCTGGAAAGGTGCGTTTCCCTCAGAGCGAGCCCGTTGCTGCCACATCCTCCCCCGTCGGTCTAACTGAACCCTGAGCCGTTTCTCTCCGTTGTGTTGCCAGGATGCTCCCTACGCCCCTTCTGTAAACAAACAGGACAGGTCTCGGCAAACTCAGTAAGATACTTTAAGCTCCATTTGCACAGAGCAATCTTTTTCCATTACAGGAAATCAGGGAAAGAGGACTCAGCCTTCCCTTTGGTTGAGAATCACACTTTTTGGACATCCTACGGACATGGCTGTTTAGGTTACACTCAAAAGACCCCAGTACATCCTCAAAACTGTTCCTGAGCTTGCTTAGCTTTAAAAAACATGAATGTTGCCACAGCTGTCGATGCCATTTGGGCTGTGATTTATGAAAACAAAATTATGATTTTTTCTTTTTAATTAAATAAGCACATACCTGTGCATATACTCACACTTCTTCAGAGGTTTGGGGGAATTACATGTAAATGGCTGTTGACGAAACTCAAACGCCATGTGCTGGTGCTGGAATTCAGAGCCAGCTTTCCGGGATTAGATGTCCCCGGCTAACCTCAGCTGTTAGGAATTATTTTGGAGCTTGGCCCTGGCAGGTGAGGGGGGAACACAAGGAAGAGAACAAAAGGGTTTCTCTCTCTTCTGCCCCTGCCTCCTCCCTTCCCCAGCATCGGGTAAATGTGGTTTTAATTCAGAAATACAAATGTCACCTTCAAAGTCACTCTGTGGAGGAACAGGGGGAAAGGAGGGTTAAAAAAAAAAAATCAATTGGATTGCAATTTATCAGGCTTTTTTTACTGTGAAAATCAACTGGAAAGCCTTAACATCCGAGTGATGGGGACCAGGAGAGGGGCTGGGTGTGCTGGAGCTAGTCTGCAATGCGCTTGCAATGCAAAGGACTTCCCTGCTGTCCCAAATAGCCTCTAGTATTTTGTTTTCTTCAAGGCCAGCCCTTTATCTGATGTAAATAAACCTGTGATTCCAGGTCACCAGAAGTCCAGGAAAAACAGCTCCACCTTACGTGCTGTTCTTGGAGCGCTTAGACCAAGGCAAAAAGTGTCACTGAAAGCTGTTTGGGACCCTCAAGTGCTAAAGAACCATTTTTTCCCCTATGTTCTCCCCACCTTGTGCTTTTGGAAGTCTCCAGGCTGGGAGCTATTTTTGTTTCCTCCAGGTTATGACAGCCACAATGCAACGGCTGCGTACGTGCTATAGCTCTGACAGCAGACGTGAATAATGGAAAAGGGCTACAAACACAAGAAGCCACTCTGAGTGCTCGCTGTACTTTCTTAATGTATGTGACATTGACATAATACGCCTCGGGGCATTTTGGATCAGACGGCGTTTGCCTGTTCCACGTGTTGGTTTTATGAGCAGCAATCAAGTTGTGAAACACATGTAGGCAGCGTGTGTGGCGAGTGGCTTTCCATCCCGCGCAAGGGTGGGAAGCACAGAGCTGTGGTGAAGGCGCTGCTCCCAACAGAAACCTCATTTTGCCATCAGAGGAGAGGGCTTCTGCTCCTTAGAGCTGCCTGGATGCTGCTGCAGGGTGACGGTCTCATACCGTCATTTCGTCTGACTGTACGACACACACAGCACCTAGAAACAGCCTTCACGATGCACAGGAGCTCAACCAGACACATCCTGCAGGAGCAGACCTGTGAGTTGGATATGGTCGCCACCAATATAAGAAACTAAAGCCTTATTTCCTAAGCATACAGGCTGAACGGGAGTGTTGCAGCTCAGCAGAGGGTCAGCCCAAACCCCTCTTCCTTAAGGCTGTGAGGCAGCAACCCATCTATCAGGTACACAGTTCTCGGAGCTGTGTTAGTGAATCGCCAGCATGAGAAGCATGTCTCGCCCTCCCACAGCCCCCATCCTTCAGGAGGAAAAGTCCATTTCTGTGGGGACAGGAAGCAGGATTAATCCCTGTGTGATTTCTCCCTCTAACTCCTTCTCCCTGACACCCCATTCCAGCTTTCATCCTATCTGGGCTATTTAGTCTAGAGCAGAGAAGACAAAGAGGAGACATGATAACAGTCTTCAATTATGTAAAGAGGAAGGCAATAAATTGTTATTCACATCCATGGGGAGAGAGCACAAAAAGTAATGGGTTCAAACGCGGCAAGGGAGAGTTAAGTTCAGCACTAGAAAAACTTCCCTGCTGCAAGGGTCATTGGGCACTGGAGGAGGTCGCCCGGGGAGGCTGGGGGATCTCTGCTGCTGGCGGGGTTAAAGAAACACATTAGACAAACATGTGTCAGGGGCGGTTTACATGGGGGTGGATGACATGACCTCCTCAGGTCCCCTTCTAGCCTTATTTTCTTCTATACCATGGTGATAACCATCCCAGCCTCGCTCCGTGGCAGCCAGCTACGGCACAGCTCTGCTTCACCTGTGTTTTTCGGTACAGGATGGCAATCCCATGGCAGTAACACACTTGGCTCAAGGAACTGATAAAGCCAGAAAATAGGATGATCTCTCCAGTTACCACATAGTGAGCACAGCTGTGAGGTCCTGCAGGACCCAGGTGATTACTCTGCCCATTCCTAAATAACTTCACTGTCCCTAAAACAGCAAAAGAAACTCGAGCATCTTAAGATCCCACCGCTTATTCAGAGGACAAGAGCTTGCACTGACAAACGCACATGATGACTCTAAAGATGGGGCACCTCAACAGCCTCCTGCAAAGCCCAGGGATGTCCCCACAAGCAGTGCAACTGAGGAGATGTACGTTGCCCAGTGCAAGCATACCAGGCACCGTGGACTGAGCTTGCATTTGCAACCAGAATAGACTGGTCTTGCACAGCCCTTGCAAGAAGCAGCATCCCCTGAGATGCTCTACCCTGAAACGCACTTGTCGCCAAATCGCACTGAAAATGGGACTGATCGTACGTTTACATAAGGATATCCTTAAGTGCTTTGCTGGATTGGGCCTTATCCAGCTACATTTCAAGCTCTTGGAGGTCAGTAGGGATTGATTAGCCTCTCTGAATGACCTGGGTGCTGAAAGCCTACGTGTGTCAAAATGGGAATATTCTACTGAAGATAATTTTTCTCGCTACGTTTTAGATATCCTAGGCAGGAAAGATGGTCAATAATAACAAAATCAGAAAACAGTCCCCCCTTTCTAACCAGCAAAAAGGTGCAAGTGAACCCTAACAGATGTAATTTGTATCATTACTGCTGATGAAGTTAGTAACCTTTAGCAAGGAGACATGGATCAATAGCTATTTGAGAAGATGCAGCTGCAGATATCTAAATGTGCATGAACTAGGAAGCGAGGTGTAAAAGGTAATAGCAGAATATTTAAACCAGATGAAAGCTATGAGGTAGGTTAGTGACCTTGAAAGAACCAGATAAGTAAAAAAGTAGAGAAAGGCAACAATGATTTATATACTTGCCCTGCACAAATATTACAATGCTTATTGAAGGGTGTAGTAAATTATGAACAAAGTAGAGCTTTATTAGATTAATGACAGAGGAATTTATATAGGAAGTTTGGCGTCTTTGAAAAGTAGGTAAGAGAAATTAGTTTTGTATTAACTCTTCTGTTTCCAGGCTTGAACATTTAGTTTTCTGCCATGGAGTAGTCTGACTTACGCTTAGTAATTGCACACCTGTTTCCAGATCCTTGCGACACCAGTAGAACTCAATGTATGGAAAGCAATGGGACACCAGGAAGGGGTTCTCCTGGAGATGGAAATGATAAGTACTAAAAGCTGACAGTTCACCAAGGACCTGTTTCTGCCACTGTGGAAAGAGGTGGGAGTTTTGGGATTGACCAAGAGGCTCCCAAACCCTTATCGTGATTACTGGGGTAATGTACAGAACCCCTAGTCTGGTTCTACCATGCTGGTGTCCGTGAAAAAGACAAAAGAAGACAACCACCTTCCACAAGTTTTAGATCAAGCAAAACAGGGCAAAGCTTGGTAGGACAACGAAGGGCCACGGCAAGAAGTGGTTCGCACATGCTTGTACAAAAAGGCGGGCCAGGATCTCCCAGTCCCATTTCCCACCTGAATGCCTAATCTAGACTAAAGGGAAGGACAATTCTGACTGCAAGAGCAAACTTTTTGAACCAGTTTAAAGGATTCTGTTAGGGAAAAATAAAAAGGAAAAGAAACAAAGTCCATCCTAAACAGTTTTCAATATATGTAGTTATGTTTGCAAAATACATTTATTAATCCCAGCCCGTTTATATCAGTGAGAGGGAGAAATCATCCATCACAGCACTCATAATTACATACGGAAATATATTTGTAATCATTTCAAATCCCAGCAGTGACTCTAACAACTTCTTGGACCGCCGCCACCCATAAAAGAGCTAACCCTACAGGGAAAATGTTCTGGGGCACAGTTTGCACCAGTTAATCAGGGCATGGTCAACTGCATTACTGGGACACACCAGCCTGCTGATCATTAAGGTCTGTGATTGCCTTTTGCTGCAAAAGGAGTGAGTGGCGATGCTCTCCTCCAGCCCTGAGACTGCACGTAGTGAAATCAACGGCCAGATTCTTACCTCCATCATCAGGGTGAGGCCCGAGGAGCTGGCACCATGCAGCGCGATGCTCATTATTCACCACTTGCCACGTACAGGTGACCTGAAAACCTGACCCACAGCCCAGTGAGCCCCCTTTGGATTTCTCTGCGCTCCGGATCAAGCCTCAAGAGAACAATTAGAATGAACGAGCTCAGATAAAAATGCTTTTTTGTGAGTGTATTTCTGATCGCTTTTTGCAGGCTGCTCTTTGCTCCCTGTAAGAGTCCTTGCTCAGGTGTAAAGCGGCCAAAGAAAGTTTTAACTAAGAGAGGATTGCAGGTTAATATCCACACTCAAAAGACATGCTTACGGGGGAAAAATGGAATAGCTAAGAAATCAAAAATATTCAACAGCATCACCACCCACAGAGAATAAATTTTGCAGGTAGGATAGTGCAGACACAGCTATTATGGAAACATGAATCTTCAGCTCCTTTGCATTATTATGTTTTTCCTTCCTTGTAAGATTTGTTGAAAAAGTGGAATATGCTAATAATCCTCTCTAATTTGTCTCCATTGAAATTTTGTGCAAGCAGAGTAACACGTTTTGTCTGAACTCCATAGTTCCTGTGTAATTATTTTTAGTTACGCACTCTTTAACCCTCTATGGGCTGCTAATGAATTTAAGAAAATGCATAGTCTCCTGGAATTACCTACTGTAATTTCTCACCAGCATTACCTTGAACTTAGTTGGCAGCTGCACTCTTTTAAAAATCATCATTAAAACTATTCCCGGTACCAGTGATCTGGGCAAAGAGTTTTCCCCCATGCCCTCCTGCCTCCGTATTACTCAACATCTCATCCTACGCCATTCAAGGCTCTAGTAGGTAAAGACTGGAGTATTTCAGCTCTTCCATCTGCAAAAAACAAAGGATAAATATGTATTTATTTGTCCACAACGGCTGCTGTCTGTACTGAAAACCCATGTCCCATGACAAGCTAACTGCGCATGTGCCAGGAAAGCAGTCCCATAGGACTTCCATTGGACAGGTTAAATTAGGCTGGAAAGGGAAAAGCTGGGATCGGATTTGCCACTTCCATACAGCAGTGACGCTGTCTGCAAACACACTCTTGCCACAAGAAAATGCAAAAAGGAGGCATGAGAAAAAGGAGGACGATTCCTTTCACCCCACACTCTGTCCTTCCCCTGCTGCACCTTCATGAGAAATGGAAACCAACGGCCGCCCAGCTTCATCTCACACCTGCAAAACCTTCCTGTGGCCTCATTTCCTCTCTCCTCCCCATCCTCCCACAGAAATGGGTCTATCTGTTAAACAGAAGTAAGGAGACTAGCTTTTTTTGGTGAAATATTTTAAGATGGCTTGTGTCTGTATATGAAAATGGGGGATTTGTTTTCCTAAAGAATCTACGTTTTCTGAAGATTACAGGAAACTATTTTTTAAAGGAAATTCATAATTCATTTGGGAATGTTTTGCCCTTACAATCTCTTCTTCTCTGCAGGCAAGCCTTATCCAGATTTATTCATAGGAAATTCAACATGTGCATTTATTTTCTCATTTAAATTTAAAAAAAAAGAACTAAAACTCACAGATGTTAAGAGAGACTAAAGCCTTTTGTCCTGACAGTGCAAAAAAGCATCACGATGACACAACAGTGAAACAGAGCTAAGTACAAAATTATAAAAACACTGATATGGAAAAAATGTTGTCATTTAAATTCATCACAAAGAAACAAAATAGTCAATACCACCTTAACACAAAACGTTAAAAATGTCAAAGTAACACCTGCCTGTGAAATGCTTGATTTTTATGAAATTGCTTCCTACAGAAAATGGTCCCATAGAACTTTTTAACTCTCCTTAATCAGTGCAAAAAAAATCAAAGAAGAAGATTCTCATTTCCTTTTCTAAATGAAAAATGTCCATTTCGTGAGGGAAAGGTCAGCTGTTAGGCAGAGTGCTGGTGCACTTTAGAGAACTTAAAATCTGCACCTGGGCTTCCTCACATCCTAAATATTCCCCTCCCTCATCCTGGATGAAAACTGCTGTTTGAAACTACATTTTTGTTCTTTGTCCCTCCATTACCCTGATGGTTGCGTCTTTCTTAGAATTTACTCTTCCTGTAACATTTTCTGGATTATACTCAATAAATACTGTTTAATGTCATAATCCCAGCTAGACAGCTATAGAAGTTTTAAATAGCTACTGTGACATGTCTAATAAATAGCCATCTAACCGCATTATAAATAACCTCGAATTCAAGCCAATAAATATTGCAATAAATTTGGGGTTGTCAGTACATCTGTATAAATATCAGTAATAAGATAGATCAGAAAGGCTAACCATACTAAAGAGCTTTGATTTTGGAAAAAGTCCATGTGCAATTCTTCATTTCCCTTAGAGAAAAAAATAAATAAAAAAAAAATTCAGCAAATAATAATATAGCATGGGGAAAGGGAGAGATTCTTGAACAAACTGCAGTTTATTTAGACGAGAAAAGATGAGGCATGCAAATCAGGGTATGAACGTCTGCGGAAGTTGCGCAATCTTTGCATGCATTAAAAAGCAATAACTTTCCATCTATTAACTAGCTCCTATTGCCAATACCATTTCCAGCAGTTGGAGGCATGTACTGAACAAGACAGACAGACAGGTATCATTTTCTTCTGGACTGCAATCCTATATTGTCTGCCAAAACTTTGGAAAAATATTCCAAGTATTTGGCTGACTATTCAGTAGCCTTATCAATACCTGCCGCATCAGCTTTTCCTCACCTACCACCCACTTTTTGGCATCCTTGGGATGACAGAAGCCAAGAATATCTCAGCTGGAAGTGGCTGGCATGGCCCTGGCAGGAAGGAGAGGTTTGTCCCCACTTCCCACGCCCGGTGCCGTGCCCATGTGCGCACCACAAGGCTGACCACCAAGACTCGACTAGGGCCACCAGCGCCCCATGTTGTAGCATCAGGACCTACGTCGTTCATCTGTGCTCTACCATGTAGAATAATGTTTTGCATTTCCACTGCTCAAGTTTAGACGGCTTTACGGATCCTCCCTGGCTTTGCTCTGCCATTAACCAAAATACTGTTCACTCGCAGTGAGCGGCAATGGCAATACCTGCCACAGTTCTGTGTTTATTCCAGTCTGAGTAGCTTGCTTTAGTTCTAGTTCTGTTTAGAAACTTAGCAAAAAAAAAAAAAAAAATTCTCTAATGCTCTTCAGAGGAAGCTTTTAATACCACTGTTGGTTCCCTATTTACATCCTTCTGGAGCCCTGGGATTAGGAGAGAACACTACCAGTTTCCCAACCTGTGAGTCCACTCATAGAAAAAAAGAAGTTATGCAATAATTCTACTGTTACACAAAAGTTGTGCATAACCATTTGCATAATCTAATATTTTCCACAGGGTCAGACTGATGGGTCATGTACTCCTCAATTGGTTTCTGACTACTCAGTTCCGGTAAGGACTGTGGGGACGCACAGTTAAACTATAAGAAAAAGGAAATATTTACTTCACCTCCAACTTCAATCACCAGTGATGCACACTGAAGGCACTAAAGGTTGCCCATGGGAACTGAAATTTTGGGCAGAGTGCTGTAGTTGTGAAAACAGTGATTTTCTGGAAACCTATAGACCACAGCAGCAAAACACATCACATATGCTTACACTGAAAGCACAGTTACCTTGTCTTCTGTTCCTTGGGACAACACCACACGGTGCAGCCCTCATCATCTACATTGATTGACAAGAACTCTCCAGGAGTTGACACACCTGCAAGAGAAGAGATCAAAGCTGTTTACTCTTTCCATTCACTCCATGCTTGTCCAGCCTCCGACTTCCCCACATTTTTCCCCATACATCCCTCCACGGGGGTCTCCAACATTTTCTTGCATTTGACAGCCTCTCGTGTCTCTGTAGATGTCTGGTCATGGAAGGAAGAGTCTTGGACCTCCTCAGATGGTGCCATCAAAATCCACTCCATGTTCTCCATCTACAACCACTTTTCTGTCCAAGGAGAAGCACGACACATACATAGGTACTGATCACATACGGCTGTTTTCTCCAGGTGGGATCTAGCTCTTAATTTTGTAAATACATCAACACAGACCATATTGACATGCTGCCCTGTTCTATCCATGTGGTATCACAAAGAGGGACACGTTTTGGGAAAAGCCTGAGCAGCGAAAGGTTCTCAGCAAAGGGTGGGACTGGCAGATTTGAAGCAGAAAGCCGTGTTGGGACAGAAGATCCGTTTTCCACTGACTGCTTTAAAGCACAGTCATGTTAAATGTGGAAGGTAGATGAAGGGAAGCACGAGCCTCAATTAATAGGTCAGAGCCTGCACATATCTAGTTATAAACCCATTTTTCCCTAGCCTAAACATCCTAATCTTAGTCCCAAAATAGACAAGTCTGCCTAGAGAGACACAAAGCAACGATAGTCCATGCAGCGACTTGCCAGCCTAAAACTATCCATGTTATTCTTTCAGTTATCACAGTTTATTTTTTGGATATTTCAACTCCAGAGGCTACTTGCTGCAGAGCAGTAAAGCACCACGGAGGACATGCTGATTTACGGGAAATCGCTTCAAGGACAAGGGGAACCTTTTCAATGATTTCTTTGTCTGTCTGTCTCCGCATGATGTGCTGCAAAGGTTAATTTGTTTTGAAATCCCCATTTTCAATTTGCATTACTGATCAACCCAGCAATTATAAATGTTAATCTGTTCTTTGGTGGCCTTAAAATCAGAGATTGAGACTGTTGCACTAAATAAAAATTCCATCCCTTGCTGTGATTTATTAAGACTTGAGTGATACTAAGAACTCACTGAGTCAGAGCACTGATATAAGCATGCTTTCAAGGCACATCCTTAATTAGTTTCAAAGCAGGACAGATCAATTTATATCACTTTGATTGAAATCAGTTTTGTTAATTGTGGTTTAAATCAGGACCAGGAAATGACAATTTAAGTAACTCGATTTGCCTTGCAGTTGTATTCTAATAGATATTAATAAAAAAAGAGTTATTCTCAGAAACTGACAACTAATGGAAATGTTTCATTGCACAAAAAGGTAGCTTTAAGGTTGTATTTAGTATTTGTTTTTGTCAGCTAAGTGTCTTGGTTTTAGCTGAGATAGAGTTAATTTTCTTTCTAGTGGTTGCTGTGTTTTCAGATTTGGTATGAAAGGAATGTCAATAATGCATATTGTTTTAGTTGTTGCTAAGTGATGTTTATACTAGTAAAGGACTTTTCTCAGCTTCAGATAGAAGCTGAGAAGGAGCATAGACAGAACACTGGGATGGCCAATGGAATATTCCGTATCACAGACGTCATGCTCGTTATATAAATGGGGGTTCGCTGATCTCTGCTTGGGTCGGGCTGGGCAACCAATCACCATGCAGTGAGATTGACTCGTGTCTTGTCTATTTTTCTAGCATCATCATTATTATCATTTTTATTATTTTCCTTTGCCATTATTTTTCTACTAAACTGTTTTTATCTCAGCCCACGAGGTGGGTGGGGGTTTTTGGGGGGGCTATCTCTTTCTCCTCCTTTTCTCCCTCTTCTCCCTACCCTTTTGGGGCGGGGAAAGGAGAGTGGAGCAAGAGGCTGCATGATCCTAGTTGCTGGCTGGGGTTAAACCACAGCATTAAGAGAATACATTAAAACCATACTTACATCACTATATAGCTCGACATTTATTTTAGCGTTTGATTTTTATATCTGACTTGCGAGAAAACAGAACATGGCATTTTTAGTCACCTGATGAACTTTTTAATGTGTGTTTTGTGTCATGCTGCTTCTGAACAAAAATATCCAGAAGAGCATAATTATTTAAACAGAATTACCTTGCGTCCTGCATGTTTTAGGAAATATTATCAAAATATGCATTGCATTTCAAGGTCGTTGGTGTACCTAACAGAGTTAATTGCTGATAATATTTGCAAGCTGTGCTACTTTTTCCTTGCTTCCATGTTCTCCAAGATCATAATTAGTTGATCTCAGACTCCCACACACACCTTTTGTTCATAAGATGGGAGAGGATAAACAAATTTTGCCCATTCTTTCAATTCCCAGTTGTTTTCCCAACTTGGAATATTCTAGTCATTAAGTGATGTAAAGCAGATTTTA
>VYZM01012925.1:1049397-1148703 GCA_013398915.1 Dromas ardeola | reverse complement strand
TTTTTTTTTTTTTAAAGGTGGTGTGAGTCCATAAGAAGGTGCTTCTAAATAGGGATGTGAACATTTTAACATCGATATGTAAAGTGATACGTTTTGCTCTGAATCCAACCTGAATATTCTGAAATGGATTCTAATAATTTATTTCAAAATAACACCAAGGTTTGCCTTTTCATAATGACTCAATTTGCTATAGCTTCTCCTTTTGTCAACAATGGCATGATGTCTCCCATTGCCAGCTGTTATTATTACCTGAACAGTTTTCAGCTGTATTTCATGTTGACCTGGTGACCTGGTACTCCATTTACTCCAAATTTTGAGTTCTCATCCCTGTCATTACCGGAATCAAGAATGACATCTCTTGAACTACGATGACTGCCTTAGAGGTTTCTCATCCTTCGCAAAATGAAAATTTAGTCCTTCATTGCCTTACAGCACATTTAAGGTCTGGAAAAAGTATTAGGTTCTCAAGTCTCATTTTTCAGGATAGTACTCAGATATGTGCTCAAAGATAATCGCGTTCTTAGGACTTACCAATACTCAGCATGTGATACAGAGGTGTCCTTAAGAGAGTCACTAGGTCTGAGTAAATCTGAGGCAGTTCAAATAGTGTCTTTTCCACCCAATTTGCCCTGCTTTGACACAATTTATTAAAAAGAAGAAATACTTGAACTAAAAAGCAGACTGGACATTTTTTTTTTATTTTTTTTTTTTTTTTAAAAACGACAGAAAATTTCCCAGGTACGATGGCCCATTGCTCTGATTAATAGCAGTGCAGCCAGAGGAGAGGACTGCGGGAAGCGTTCAGCAATTCAAAGCCATCAGTCCTGCCTGTCATGATCAGACTGCAATTTTTGGCAAGTGTGGATATCAGTTTCCTGATTTCATCTTTTACAGAGCACAAGAAGAATAGGACATCAACATCTCCTTTCCTGAAGACCAGTGGCTTATTCCATCTGCATTTGCTGGATGTCTGTGCCTTTCCAGCAATGCTCTGCAGACCTTACCAGGTTTGTGTAGGCAATATCAAAAAAACGTTACCTTAAAATTGTCAAATCAGGTCCAAGCCTGAGACTTGCTGATCACTCCTTTTGATGTTTAGGGGAGCTAAATGCCTTTCGAATGTCTGATTGGGTTTGCAAGGGATGTAATGCTTTTTTAACAAAGCTTGAATTTTCACCCTGAAAAAAAAAACAAAACCAAAAAACACACTTTAAGTATCTTGAAATGCGTTCTTGTGTTGATTCAGAATAAAAAAAAAAAAAAAAGGTCAAAATCATAAGTGGAAAAAACCCCACAAACCCAACGCCCAAACCTCAGCTATGCTGATCCTAAAATACGTTCTTGTGATGCAGTCGTTACACACAGCAATATATTTTTGTGATATATTATATTATAAATAAATAAAATATCGAGCATGCACATACTATGCAATTAAAGTAAAAATTAATAAGGAATGCATATATATTGATGCTACCAAAAAAATCTAAATGAAACATTTCCTCTTTTCCCCATCTTTCAGAAGCTTCTGAGTCAGTGGACTTCCAGACAACATTTCTCTTTCTAATGAAAGTTTCCCCTATACAAAGTTTTGTGACTAGTTCAATGACATGGTAATTATTTTTTTCCTGTTTGGAAATATCCTGAATAGTTGAATTTCAGGCTGCAAATACCTCTTCATTGTTCAACTGCCTTTTCCACAGAATTATGCTAAACTTAAGGCGTTTACTTCAATTTAATTTAAAATAGATTTCCTGAAGCTGGAAAACCTGTGAGTTTTCTTTGGGCCTTCCACTTATTACTACTTCCCATGTAACGATGCCATAATGATTCACTATTTGATGTCCTTCAGCTTCAGGCTTATATATTGTAATTGCCTAATTTCTTATGAGAAAGGCAGATAAGGAAATATTTCAAGAGGCTTGTAAATAAGTGACAAGGACCACAAGACTGCAGTTATTTTAATTTATGTTGAAACTGTTTTGCTGTGCTAGCTGACATAATGTGTTTATATAGTTTTTCCAGTGCATTTTGTATCATTCATCACTCAGTAACCATCACGAACTGCTCATCCTGTTTTAAAACCTCAAGTTATTTTTCTGGTTACTGTTACTGCAATGTGTTGTATTCTTCTGGAGAATCTGCAACGGGGTAACAAAATGCATGACTTTGAGTTAAAAACTCTCCTTTTGGTTGGACTGTAGCCAGTCTTACCAACAAGAAGAAAAACAGTTCCAGTCCTGCATGGTTGCATGGCTGCTTGGCTTCCCTGTGTAAGATGAGCAAGAGGTCAGTCTCCTCCAGACTTCAGCTACTTAAGAGTTTCACTTAAGAGACCTTTTTTTAGTTATTTTTTATTGCATTCCTACAAAATAGTTAAGGAAAAAAAC
The DNA here is from genome assembly GCA_013398915.1 of Dromas ardeola. Lineage (NCBI taxonomy): Eukaryota > Metazoa > Chordata > Aves > Charadriiformes > Dromadidae > Dromas > Dromas ardeola. The sequence continues at coordinate 1,146,316 of VYZM01012925.1, read as the reverse complement.
CCTTGCCCTGAAAGCATGAACTTGCAATATTTTTCCATCCTGCCATCGAGCCCTAAGAGGGAATGGTGGTTAGCTAATACAGACAGCTCCCAGCACCGTGCTGCTGACATGATGAATGCTACAGGTGGCGGTGCTTATGATAATAAGGAAGTTAATGAGAAAAACCAGGCTGGTTCATATTTTGTAAGAAACGGAAGAAAGCCCTACATTTTTTAACTGGGGAAAAAAAACAACATTGGAAAAGAAAGAAAGGGTACAGTCCAAAAAAAGGTATTCAAAAAAGAGCAAAACTAATAGCTAGAAATATCAATGAATGGTGTCATAGATTGGCCTTGTGTAATGATGCCTTGTTTACATGGTTTGTATTAATATTGTTAGTTACTTCCTGAACAAAGGTTGAAGTAAGGATTTATGAGGATATTTAAAAATAGAGTGAGGAAAGATCAGAAGTACAGACTAAGTTCTGTTGAGTTTAGATGGGTGTCTACAGACCTCTGGCTTGTTCATCAGCTAAAACTTCAGACCTTGTGAAAGGAATTAAATGCCAAAAAAGCCCACCAAGATTTTAGTCACAGCAGCTGGGTGAATCTGGATGAAATATCACAGAAGCGATAAGACTTGGGATTTCAGATTCAGTCCACTCTCTCTTTACTTCTGCTTTGCAAACAGTTGTAACCGTGCAAAACCAAGGGACATACAGACAACATCATTCTCTCCAATTATATACACACACAGCTTTGCAGAGGTGAAATGAAGTGGTGTGCACCTTTTCCAGCAGAACCCAATGGGAAATATGGCTTTGGGAGAGTCCGTGTTCCCACCCCCCCGCCTTACCCACAGAAAGAGGTATAATATACACATCCTTTAACTGGAGCTATAGTTAAAATCCACCCTAACGCCACAAAAATGGGTTTTGTTCTGACGCACATGGTGGTGTGCTATTTGTTCTCTCTTCTTGACTAAAACTAACTTTTGCTAAGCACTTGACATTCCTCTCTGTGAAAGAACCACTAGTTTGGCAAAAGTTCAGTGAGAGATAAAGAACCACCTCCCAGAAACTCTTCTAACCTGAAAAAAGAGGATGGGTGAGCAGGTTGAAACATGGATTAATTGGTGCTAAAGTGACTCTCTCTCTATATATATATAAGAATAGAATAAAAGGAGGGGTTTGCAAGCACAGATACTTTTAATTGCTCTAAAAAAGGATCTTACAGGCATTGCTTTGTTTTCTACTTAACCGTTAATTACTGCTGATGTTTTGCAAATACAGGCATGCCTACACCACGTAATGCAGAGGTGAGATGGAGATCCCCAGCCAGACGTATGAGGAAACTAGCACATCTACCCAGTGTGATGCTGTGCCACAGAGGCAAACCAGTTCCGGTCCCAGAAACACCTCATAGGAACATCTCACTTGGCTACAGCACTGGACCCACCACACCCAGCCAGGACTTAGATCAGTTCTCATCATACAGAGCAACAAGGTGTGGGATGGACACATAGTAATGCCTGAACAGAAGAGTGCAAGCACAACACATTTCTTCAAAACGTATTAGGCCACCTTGTTGTTTCCAGAGATGATTTACAAAGGAAGACTCTTGGAAATCTTGGATTTGCAGTATCTGGGATGGTCTATTTTGTGCTGGTTCACGGTCTGGGAGCATCTCAAATCCTACTCAAGAGAGGAGTGACCCCATGGAGGGAGTGCCACTGGTCCAGAGATGGACCTTAGATTCACATTTTTCTTTTACTGTATATCTTGTGTAAGAAATGTCAGAGTGCGTGGTCACAGATGGACAGTGAGACATTACGTATCACTGCAGATGTCAGCAAAGGCCCAGATCAAACTAACTGCAACTGCACTGCCTTCCAGCCTGAGAGCCTTGCTGCTTACCAATCACTAGATGCAGGTGTGGACAACAACATGGGCTCAGCAGAGACCCAGGACCTGTTTTTTTTGTTCAGTAGCAGTTTCCACTGCTCTCCTTGGGAACATGTTAGAAGAAGGCTCAGATAACATCAGGAGTTTCTACCAGACTGCCCAGTGGTCCATGTGTGCCTCAGGAATGGCCTCGGCTTTAGTGCCTGGTGCTGAGTGAAGATACCAGGACACGTTCCCCAAAGGAGGGTCCCTGGGGCTGCTCGTACTGCACTGCAGCCTTCAGGGATCTCTGAAGGACACGAAGTCCCTGAGAAAAAGGAACAAAGCTGATAGCGTTTTCCACTTAAAAATAAACCAATTAAATGAGAGGAAGCGGGGCAGGTGGCTCGTTTCCCGAGCGCCGCACGGCTGATTGCAGGGCGAGTCCGAGCAGTGATTCACCGGCCGGGTCGAGGCCATTGTCCCGGTCCGCCTGCGCACAGGAAGGAGAGCCCGATCCCAGCCACCACGGCGGCCACCGCCCTGGCCCACCGCTGCACCCTGGCACGGGCACCCAAAACCTCGGCAGGACTTATGGATGCAAGCAGAAGGCGGAATAGCTTTTCCCCAACTTGCTTTCCCCTGCTGAAGTTTGACCACCTGCACACTACACTAGGAGAGCACTGCGCTCCCGCTTTAAATGGACCCCAAATACACTCAGGAAACAAAATATAAATACTCAGAGCTCCTGCACTTAGTACACATATGAGAAATCATTGATATTTCCCTCTTCCTCGGTTCTGGTTAAAAGAGCAAGCAACAAACCGGGGAGGCAAATCACTTCCCATCCCGGCTACTCTATTTAGGGATGTGCTCATCTGGAAAGCCATGCCAGGGGACACTTTGTGAGCAGGAAAGCTCTGATTTACAAGTAATCCCCTCCTCCCAATTTAAAAGACATTTTATGACCTCCTGGGTGTTTCTTTAAAAGAGCCTTCCCCTTCCATCAGTCTTCCTCCCTGTTCTCTGTGGCAGTGGCTGATAAATTAAGACAACGACATGAGCTGATTAGACTGAATCTCCTCCCAGCCTGGCTTGCCTCTCTGCTTGATGCTGCAATGAAGCTACTGCCCCACTTCTGGCACCACAGTATGAGGCCAAGGAACAGTCTGCATTGTCATAAATCCAGGCTTTCCCAACAAGATCAAGAAGAAGGAGGGCTGTGGGAGGCCTCGGTGGAGGCAGGGGAAGCTGTAACAAACGTGTGAAAATTAACTGGATGCATGTTTACATTTGATACGTCTACCCATCTGGGCACAGGCAGCCATGCACTCACTCGGGTCCCACCAGATGCGAGCTGCTTGCAGCTGGGAAGTCCCCTCTTTTTTGCCTCACTGAGCCTGAGTTAAGCTGCCTCAGCGTATAAAACGCGGCTGCACAGCTGCCAGCCTGGACTGCCTCGCATCCAGGAGGAGACAGTAAAGCAAATGTTTGCACCTGTTGGTGCGGACATATATATTCAGAGATTTTGCTGACTATGTCAAAAATAAAGCTTCTAACACACGGATTCGATGAAAAATAGGATGGGCAAAACTCTGTCCCCACATGCTTGTAGAGCTCAGCAGGAATTAGATACGTTCATCCTGTTGGCTCAGGATGTCACACATCGCTTTCTAGTAGCTGGTCCAAGCACAAGGACGAGCAATTCTTGCTCCTGCCTGATAGCGTTACCTCCTCTGCCGGCTGGGAGAGGCTCATCCCTCCCTCGCCGAGCACCGTGCACCAAAGCACCAGGGGAAGGCTCACCACAGAGGCACCATGACTCCTTCTTCACGGGGGAGGCATCAGCAGCAATTTTTTTTAACGCTGCCAGAAAACACACTTTCAGAACGAGTCCGCCGCTGAAAAAGTTACATTTGTCAAATTGGTAATTAGTTCATAAACCGAGGCCAAGCACTGCAGTTCCTCTGAGCTCTCTGGTGCTCAGTCTGACTACGTCTATTTAAGACACCAGCAGAACAGGACTCCTTTCCACAGCTCCTGGCTGAGGATTGAGCCTAGATTAATTCAAGTGACTACTTTAAACTTGGAGTTTATGAGTGAAAACCGAGCATAAAGTGATGTGTTTTTTCCCCATTAATATTTTTCACAGTATTTCCCAGGAAAATGTCTAAACTGATGACAGCACAATCTACTTTCTTTTTTAGTTATGGCCTTACGTTTACTATTTTCTGCAAATGAAAAAGGGGAGGGAAAGGTTCAGATTTGTTTCATTTTCTTCAAAATTAGATACACCACTGTGCAGCCATGTGCAAAAACAGACCCAAGCTTTCATCAGCTTCTCTCTTCTCTTCTGGAGGTTTAATAATCTCTCATATAGGAGTTTTGTCTTTTTAGCACCATCTCATTAGGGAAAAAATACATTAAACTTCTGCACTGGGCGTTAATTCTTTGATAGATCGGGCAGTGTGCAGGGCTTTTTGTCTGTTTATAAATAGTGGGTATTCACCCTACATTCAGGAATAAAAAAAAAATCCTTACCTGGAAATCACCTTGTGTGCAATTACCTGATAAGACATCAAATGAAGTAAGGCTTCATTACTTCTTTGGAGAAGATTTTCATGTGAAAGTAGCTCTCCTTTCAGGGGGTTGCCAACTCTGTTATTAATGGCTATTCCCTCACATTCTTTTCTTTTGACTATTGCACAATTACTATTCCGGTGGAGCAGGTCTTGCCCAAGGGAGAAGAGCTGGTGGATGGCGGGGGTGGCTGGGGTAGGGGTGGCGCGGAGTCAGGCCATCCGTTACCCACCAGGTCTACCCAAGAACAATAACAGCAGAACTCGCAGAATGCAATCAAGTGCATTCTTCTCCAGGGTCATTAAAGAAATATTCAATTTGATGCAACTGAGGTACAAAAGCTCTCTGTATCCTTCTTCTGCCAAGCATGGAAGAATGCCTTGATTTAAATGATTTACAAAAACTCATGTACGCCAAAGACGTATCATTTACATGGAACCCAGGCAGCTTCATGCAATCACTGCTTACACATAACTGTATCAAAAGTGACAGAGGGGGAGGATCTAAAGGGAATACGTCAGCTTATCAGTGATCAAGGTTTATTTTACTTCTCCCAAAGGAAACCTATAGAGGTTTGCTAGGAATCCTAGCATTTGACCCTAATGGGACAAATCTGAAATGAGGAATAAAAAAAAAATTATTTCTTAAATCTGATTTTGTAACTGCACCTAGTTTAAAGTCTGCAAATAATACAAAATTGATACAAAGCCACTTCTAATTAAACAAGACAAGGTGGAAGTGGCATTGGGTGAAAAATTCAAGCAAGCTGTGAGTTTGTTTTCCCTTCCTTGTTTATCTCGGGCTTCTGCTCCCAAAAATCTCTAGCAATGGTATAAATCACATCTCTGTTTCTTCAGAGCATTGTTAAACATCCGACAGGAGAAAATAACATCCTACATCACTTAACAGCAGTTGTGCCCTAACACATTCAAAATCAATTATGTTTCACATCATGCAGTCTCAACTTTTAGCAGTTATTTGTGGTGCTAATTTGAGTTGTCCTGGATAATTAGAGGATCTGTATCTCCATCATTACATTAAAAAAAAAATTACTTTTTCTAGGATTTGCACAGAGGTACTAATGGAATTACAATCACAGTGTTTTTAATAAAGGCCAGATCGTGTCTAGCTCCAATACTCCACATCTTTAATGAATTTATTCCACAATATCCACAGAAGATAATTAAGTGCCTTTATCCCCATTTTCAATCAGCGGGGAACTGAAGCCCGGCAGTAACCTGGTTTAGATGCTCAGAGACATAAGCACCCTGCTTACCTCCACTTCTAACACACACACATTGGGAAAAAACCAACACAACCACATGGATGGTGACAGAGAAAAGTGCTCAGACTCTTCCTGGAGAGGGCCTGAGCTTCTGACACCAATATACCCATGAGCTGGTCTCTGTTTTAATGGACTGCGCGACTTTTCGAGGGCCAGCCTGGCTTTACCAGGGAGGATTCACAGACACAAGCCTTAAGTAAGCTATAAAATATGGTGATGGGGGAAAAAATAAAAAAGACTACTGGACATTTGCCTGCAGCAGGGGAAGGAACTTGCCTGAGGATGGTTATTGTTTCGGAATCGTTTGATGAAATAATAAACAAAATACTGCACTGCTAATAATTTCTGTAGACCCACGATGCCTTGCAATGCAGAGGAGTACGCACACTCCCTGCCCAGAAAGAACTTCCTGCATAGTTTCAATCTGAAGAAACACGCACTCATTTGTCAATGACAAAAAGCTAGAAGGCAATTTCTTAGCCTTAGCGCTTTCTCTTGAGCAGGAATAGACCCATCAACGTTTAAGGTGTTTAAGGAGATTCGAATGGTTTTAACACTCAGGGTTCTTTTCTAAATTGAATTAAAACTGCCCTGAACCAATATTGCAAAGGACAAAGGTCAAGGCTTTATTTATATAATACAAGGATGTAATGCAATAACCGGCTGTTTGAGACACGTAAGTAAAGCATCGGGGACAAAGCTGCAGACAGGATGTCAGTACTGCAGAGGGAATTAGCCATGCAACTCCCTCTCATTAATTACAGATACGCACATCCGAATCACCATACAGCATTAAAAAAAATGTACCAAGCGATAACTATGATTCATACTTTACCATTAACAATGCAGCGAAAGGTGAAAGAGGATGGCGCTCTTCCGGCACCATTAGGTAACCATGGCCATGTGTTCTTCCTATGTCCAATCTGAAATGAAACAGCAACCATGGAACAATATGGCAGGAAGTAATTTTCATAACCTCCTGAAAGTGACATTTTTTTATAGTGTTACTATATAAGGAATAAGTATACCCAATCCTAATTGTCAGGCACTAATACAGTATTTTTCTACAAAACCTTAACAAAAAGTAAATATTATTACACCTTGCAAATTCTCCAGAAGCACATTCTGTACCATATCTGTCAGAGACAAAAAGAGATTTATAAGCTCAGAAAGACCCTGAAAAGTTCAATTTCTAAATCCTATCTTTGTGCAAAGTAGGTTACTTGCTTAAGACGGGGCATACCCTGCAACTCTACTCCCAGTCAAGTACTTCTACAACTTCTTGGAGCCCACCATATATGTTTTGGGTACAAGACTACATCTTAGCTTTGTGCCAAACAGTCTCTTGATATGTTTTTGTCCAAAAAAATAAACACGCAGTTTCAGCAACAATAATACAGAGAAGAGCAAAATAACATATATAAAGGGCAAATTGCACTACTTAGCAGGACCAATTGCACTCTTCAATATTCTTATGCAATTGTTACTGACATCAGTAGAGAAGGTGCACACACAAAAGGCTGAACTTGACCCCTGAAAACCCAAGTGACTGGATTCAGTCAGAGACCAAGGAAGTATTTCCAAGTGCTGACACCTCTTGCAACAAAACTCCTTGCGTATGTGAGGTCTGCATAATACCAGTTGTCATAGTAAGAGTGAGATGTTTGTGAGATGATAAAAAAATACTCAAAGCATGGAAAAGGACCACGTATTACATTTGAAATTATACACATTTGATTGAAGTGTCTCTGACAACATAGAAAATTAATTGGTTTGGTTGGGTCTGCTGTAGATGCTTTTTTTTTTCTTTTTTTTTTTTTTAAATGGGAATATCACACCATGTTCAAATGTTGACTTTCTGGTTTGTGCAAGACTGCCACAAAGACAAAAATCCATCTTATTGTAACAGAACGCACCCAAGGCTTTACTGCAATATTCTAAGAGCCTGCTGACATTTGGCTTTGTCCTCGTGACATCTGTAACTAATGCAGAACCAGAGTCCTTATCAAGGGCTTTAAAATAGAATTTACCAGCATTAACTGCCAGATAGCCTTTTTCAAATGTTTTCCATACACTTTCTGCACTAGATTTGGAAAATACAGCTCTTCATGTAGTCTCTAACTGATGGAAAAGATCCATCAAAGCTCTTCTGGTAAGCAGGTGTACCCGATTTTCCCAGGAGCAGGGCTCTGCTGGCAGAGAACAATGACTGTTGTTCTTTACCTCAAGTGAACTGTACCCCATAGGCTAGGAAAAAACAGAGCCAAGAATATGCTCTTCAGCTGAGCTGTTTTACAGGTGAAACCACCGATTATGGCTCATGTTCACCCATGGAATCTTGAAGGAGGATGTGCTTGGAATAGAAACTCTGACTACTCCTTGTCATCACTGGTCTCCAGAAAGATACACTACTTGTAGGCTTTGCCCAGCTCTCACGGCAAGAGGGTCCCTCTCTCACAAAGGGCAGCACAGGGTCCCTCTCCTGATATCCACAAGTGCTACAGTGCCTTTAGCCACCTCTCACCACTACTGATGTTTCACAGCTGGTGACGATGCAAATGGGGGAAAGCTTTCTGCTCTGTTTCCTTGCCCTCGTAACCAAAAATCAGACAACATTAAGTATGTCATTCATTGATGTTTCTATAGCACAGTATTCAGTATATACATTTCAATATGTAAAAAATACGGATAAAGTACTTTAATCCCAAGACTCACTTTTTTTTTTTTTTAAACACAAATCTGATATCTTCAGGAATGGAACACTGTGCTTTACCTTCTATGTGTCATCAGTATTTGCTAAGCTGACAACACATCTCCAAATTACCAAAGGAACTATAACGTTTTCAGTCACTGCTACTATTTCATTATAGTCACCCCAATACAGCTTTGAGATATAAAGGCCTTAAGTTATGATACAGTACAGGAAGGGACTAACATAAGAGTTGCGAAATTTCTGTGTTAAGGATAGTGATTTCTTTTTTTTTTTTTACATTACAATTCACTTCCTTGGGATAAGAACATGCTCTGCTTCCTGAGCTTTTTTGACAACTGAAGATGCAGAGTGTGCAGCAGAGGCTGACTAGCACCCAATTAGAGCTGTCCTTTAATTTCTATGATCTCCTGTCTCAGACTGCTCAGAACAGCCTCCCAAAGACTAAAGTCTACCCTTAAGTTACTTTTGCTCTCTCCTCACGTGGAATAAAGTTCTGCAGTATAAAATACTTCTTATTTGAGTCACTGCTGAGCACGAAGCAGTTTTTTGTAGAGGTAAAACTCATGAGTCGAAACCATTCTTTGGTTAGCTTTTCCAGACCTCTGGAACTTCAGGCTCCCCTGAGTCCTACAGTGCATTAACCCATGCTCAAGGAAAGCACCCCATAGCCTAGATCAACGTAAAAGGCAGAACGTTTCCAAACAAAGAGGGTGCACTGCTCTAAGTTTAGTTCCTCTAAACAAAACAGGGAGGTAAAGCACAGGTTTCTGACCATGCTTCAAGACATTTCAGCTAGTTTTCCATCTGGTTATCTAAATGCAGATTTTAAACAAGAGGTCTCTAACGAGCTTGGTGACATTGCTACACATGTAAATGATCCCTCAAGAGGAAAAAAAAAAGTATAATGGCTGGTTTGGGATTGATGGACTTGTTGTGAGCCTGTGCTTCAACAAAAAAGAGGGAGGTGAGAAGAAAGTGAATGCATGGAAACACATAGCCTGAGAAAGAAGGGGATATAAAAGGAAAAGTGTAATGAAAGCTTCATTATCATTGCTCCACACTGAAATAGTCAAACGTCACGTATGACACAGATTTAAACACAACATGGACAGAGGAAATTATTCTTCCAGCTCTACAGAGAGAAACCCAGTCCCCAAATACATCTGCCTAAGAAGCGGGAAACACCCAGTGACTGGACAGTCCCTATTTCAATGCCTGTCTTGTGCATTTTGATGTTTCATGGTGTAGGGACTTCTGCCTGCATGATGACAAGCACAAAGGTCCTTGTGCTTGCTTTGGGCCTCCGGCTGCTATTGTAACACACAATAATATAAATATTGCTCACATTCTTTCAGCAGTACACAGCAAATCTACAAAATGAACCGCAACAATCTGGACTGAGGGTCCAGTGTGTCCTAACCAACAATTTCCCCATCCTCCTTGAATAGCCATTACAAAGGAAGAAGAAACAGAAGCGGGAGCAGAAGGCAATAACAGAAGGAAGAAGGGAACAGACAGAATGTCACACGGACCCGACTCTGCAGGAAACCTTCTGCTGCCCCCAGGCACCAAACTGCTGGAATAGAATAAAGGTCATAAAACCCAACCAGCCAACCACACAAATCAAACTGCATCGAGAAGCTCATTCCTGAAGAATATGGATGGATGCAGCACAACGGAGTAAGAAAAATAGTGATGCCAACATCTTGCTTAAATGAACACATCAGCTGAACCTTCTTTTTTTTGTTACAATGAAAGAAAATCTAATTAAATGCAATGTGTAAAATAATTCAAGAACTTATTGGTAGGGAGGAGAAAAAGATACTACATTCTAGGGGTGTTTTATTACCTACTGCTTTTGAATTCCAAACCAGTGAGCTCAAGGATATTTAGAGTAAGATCACCGTAAGAGGCATTCCTGCTATCTGATGCCTTAGAAGAATAGGGAAGACTCCTCCTGAAATACCTCTGTGACTACATCTTAGGAAGTTGCTGCAAGCAGGCACACAGTTGCTTGGAGGCCATCAGAAATGGGATTAACATCTCCATGACACACAGAGCTCATAGCCAGGTACCCCAAAGCTGCATTTGCATTCTGCAACTTTAAACTGACAAAAACGTGCAAGTAAAAGCTTCTCCTACAAGTACGGGGTGTGCGATCGTACTCTCCCTGAGTAACCATTTGCAAAATGAACAGTCTGCTCTCAGGGAGGGCAAAATCCCCTCCTCCCTGAAATCAGCTGCATAAATCCCATTGACTTCTGGAAGTCGCCGATTTCAGTGAGTGACACATAATCCTACAACACCAAAACAATAGCTGTGTAAATACGCTGCATGGAGGGAGGGAGATCTGTTTTGAGCACTGTCATTCTCTGTAGGACATGTTAATCTTTCTAGAACTGGAGATTCCTGAAGCTGTGGCAATTTAGAGCTTTCTGGCTCCTGTGCCCAGCTCCTCCAAGACCTATCTAGACATGATTTTCCTTAGAGTTATTGTAGGTACTAGAGAGCTGTTCTTTCTCCTGGAGATGGGACATCACCCCAGCTTTCCTCCATGCAATGTGATTTTACTCCTCCCCTTCCAACTTCCCACCTTTCCGCATCCCTTGTTTCCTTGTGTATGTATCCATCCCTCAGCCAATCCACTAACCTTCAAATTTCTTCTAACACAAGCAGTGCTATAGCATCCACGAGGCTTTTGTGCAGGTACAACGTAAAAATCAAAAAAGGATTGCTTCTCTATGTTGCATTCATGTCAGAGGTTACAATTCCACCTGGTTTGGACCTGCCCAAGGACTGGACCTGTCCTTGGACCGCTGAGTTTTATGCAACGCTGCTCCCTGTAAGCCCAAGATACGTATCAGGATTGAGAAGCACATGGGTACCAGTGGGGCCATTCAAAGTCTCGTGGGGGTGTCTGACCTCATTTTGGGAATACAGCATCATGACCATCGCTATGCAGAAGTGAGCCAGGTTAGGTGTGACAGAGAGCAGCCACCATTGTCAGGCTGCTTGGTGGCCTAATGAGGTGGTCGGCTCATTCTCCACCGCAGCAGACGGGTGCCTAACCTCACGCAAAACTGTCACCGCAATTGGAAGTAATTGGAGGTCTTTTCGCCAGGCTCAGCAGGGAGAACAAGGAGCAAAAGGGCATGGGCAAACCACTCCTGGGGCTCGGCCGCAGTCCCCTTGGGGTCGGGGCGTGCTGGTGGCAGGGTGTGGAGGTTCGCAATGCCACTGCCCGCTCCGGGCTACCCCTCCAAGGCAGGGTGCGAGCCCCACCGTCTCCAATCAACCGTAACCACTAAGAGCCATTAAAATAAACCCCAGCAAAAGTGCTGCTAACATCCCAGATTATATAAACGGCCGGTTTTAGAAAGCAGAGCTGCCTCTGTGTTGTTACAGACTCCCTTCCACCCTTCTTACTCCATTTCTCACCAGTGGCGGTGGCTCAGGTCTCATAATAGAAAGTCCCATGCTTGTCCTGGTCTCCTCACCACACACAGAGCAGGAATTTGGAGCAGCATTATTGTTTGGGGTACTTCAGGACTCAATGTTCTCCTGAAGTGGTTTTTGTTTCTTTTAAAAGCATTATTATTTAACAGTTTGATTAAAAATAATACTGAAGTGTGAGAAGGGGCACTTGTGACACACCAACCTGACCTACTAATTTAAATTTCCAAATGCTCTAACACAGAGCTCCTGAAATGAAGGACGCTTAAAGACTGTATTTGCTAAGAACACGTGGAGCAGTATTCATTGTGGGCCAAATTGTGTGCAAAGCTCATCATCTCCCAAAAGCCACGTATTAAGACTGCTCTGATTTATTGCAGACATCAGACTGGCAGCCCAGGACAAGGCACGTCACCCAGGGCACAGGTGAGTCTCTTGAGAACGCTACCGCTTCCCCTGCCAGCAAGGAAGGGCTGAGCCGAGCCAGGATGCTCACACCAGCATCATGGGACAACTGAAGCTTTTGGTGAGGGCTATTGGCTGCACGGAAATGATAAAACCACCATTCCAGGTGTTTGCTCAGGCTCAAGACATCCAGTTGTCTGCATCATCAGTGCATTTGCTCTAAGCACATAGCATGTTTTCCTGCTGTGGGTATCTAGCACTCCACAACATTAAAACAAACCAAAAGCCCTTCCTGACTTCCCTGTAACTGAAGATTACTTAACCAGTACACTGCAAAACATTGGTGCACAGCCACTTTCTTAAACTTTTATATATTTAAACCTGCTGAATATAACAGTCCATTCACTGGGGGAGAGTATGACCTCATCATTGAGATTTTGGCTCAGAAATCATCAAAATGAGAGGGGAAGCCACAGCCTCACACACTCACCCTTCTTCCTTCCGTAGTCGTAGGGCAACAGATGCTCCTAGATAATTAAGTTCTCCGTGTCAGCTTGCTCCCTGACTCAGACATTTTCTCTTAACCATAAGAGGTTACTGTATTTTGGGTTGCTCCAGGGTGGAGGAAGCAGTTGGACAGCCTTGGTGATGGCAATGAGACAGGCCTGGGGAGAGCAGGAGCCCCAGAATAGGATGGGTAGGCAACAGAGAAAGAAGGGCATGCAGCTCAGAAGTAGGGACCGAAAAGTGGGCACAGACTGGCTCCACTATGTCCCAGGATTATTAAAAGGACAGAAAGAATTACCAAAGAGAAAACAGCATCTGAATAGGCCTTTGGGGAAAAACGGTGGCAAGAAGAAGAGGCAAAACAACCACTTTACAGTGTAGGCACGGTCAGGGCAACTGAACCCTGAAGACAAAAGAACTAGCACAGGAAAGCAGAAAGTGTGGTCTGGAGAAAGGACATGCAACAGAAAATCTGATTAATCCTGAGGGTAGAGCTGACTGAAATTCAGTCCATGGGGAGTTCAAAATAAAATTATCATCATTCTGTCTTGGAGAAAGGATTAGAAATTACAGCACTCATTATAGACAGGAAATAAGAAAGAAATTAATCAAAACAATACGAAGTTTTTCCAAATCGGGCAACAGCTGAGATTCCCATTTCTTGGTCCCTTGAGCTGCCAGGCACTCATCTTTCCTTTCCAGTAAGTGGAGAGGGAACCAGGTGTCCCCAAGCCCGTTCCCAGGCTGTCAGGAGGGCGCAGCAGAGGTTGCCAGACCACTGGCTCCTCTGCAAGGAAACCATGGAGCTGGGTACCCCCAACCCAGGCAGCTGCTGGGACACGTCTATGCGAAACCTGCAGACACCGGAGCCAGGAGCAGCCTGAATGGCTGGGAGGCACTGAGCCAGCAGACCCTAGAAACCCAAGCTCCCCGAGAGCTTGCCAAGCAGCTCGGCAGCAGCCAGGCAAAGGGCCAGCGCTTCAGCACAACTCAGTAGTAACCTCTTCTCTGCTTTGGTATCAGCTAGTCAGTCTTCTCCTAAAGAGTTTCCTTGCCATTCCCGCGTGAAGCTGCATGTGTGGCCACTGAGGTGGTCCCATACCCCACTTTCTACCAGTGCTCGCAGCTGGGTGCAGCAGACAGTTGTCTGGAGATGACCCCAGTGCATCCAGCTCATCTACTTGTGTCAAATTTCCTCATGCTTGACACTTACTCCCCACCACCCGGCAAAGCTGGATTTAATGCAGACTGGAGCAATTGTAACGCATTCTTCCTGCACTATGTTCTTGACTTGTGATTGCTTTGCCTCCATCCCAAGAAAACACATACAATTTTATTAGGGACATTCTGTAATAGATAACTTTCCAGTTCTTGTATTACCATTTACTGCTATAGGATGTAGCTGCTTCATGCACACACAACATCCTCAGGCAAAATACTCTGGTAAAACTTAACATTCTGGAAGGCTTTATAGGATCTACGATCCCAAGTGAGTCTTTGAATATGTTTTATTGATTTGTTTTGGCTCTATGTGAACAAAGAATTGAGGATCTATCCTGCAGCTTTAACTTAGGCTGGTGCTGTATTACAGAAAGGGGAACTTTTGCCCCAGTCAGAATCAGGCCTTCATTCCTAAAGCCAACAGCAACAAAAGACTCAAATATGACCTTTACATGAAAGAGGCGTATGAAGAATGAGCTGTGCTTTAGCAGTTGGGTTTTAACCCAACCTTGCATCTCCTCTTACAAAACACTCCCACTCATTTTCAGGAGCTCTGCTCCTACCTTGTCCCTGGAAACTCAAAGAAGAAAAGACAACAGAAGAGCTTTCACTGATTTTTCATGGGATACTGTACTTTTTTTTTTTTTTTAAAGTCACAGTGAATTTTCTTTTACCCAGATTTCTTTAACCTGCTCTACCCTGCCGTGCGTCCGTTTTAGCCAACCTCCACTCTTGCCTCTAGTGCCCAACGCTGCTGTCTTTGTCAGGGAAGGCGCAGAGAGTTCAGGTGTTCCCCTCTCCATTTCTCTTTGGACCTGACACTGCTTCTGACCCCTGTTCAGTCTTTGCTTTGAAGTGCTTTTTCTGCTCTCTGCTTTCCCACCGGATCGTGTTAACCCTCCTCCTTTCCCCACTCCATCAGTTGGCTTCAATAAGGGAGAGGAACTCACTGGAACCTCCTCTTTTGTCTTATCAGCGCGCTTTCACTTCTCATAAAATCCTAACCACCATTCACATAAAACAGTTTGGCAAAAGGCGATCACTGCAGAGGCCTGGAAACCACTGCTAAATGTCGCATGGGGCACACTGCTAGCTGTGTGAGACAAGCTGGTTAAACAGATCTCACATTCAACCCGTGCGACTTCACAAAGGCATCCAAAAGCAAGAAGCCACATGCTTCCCGCTCCCCACGATGACTGCATTTAAGTGTCCTTCTTGTCATGCGCTGCGAACAACGATACCCTTGCAGGGCTCTGCACCTTTGCTCCTGCTTTCTTGTAATTTTAGTAGAAAAAAACCCACAAATTTGGCCTAAGTATAGATGACTGGTTTGATTCGGTCTCCTCGGTGCTACAGCTCCTAGCTGATGGATGTTCAGGTCAAAACCAGAAATGGCATCATCACAAAGAGAATGGTTTGGCTCTCACTTATTAAAGTCTCCTGAAAGCTTTCCAGATCTATAAATATTCACGTTATTCCCACAGAGGGGCAGAAAGAGAATGATTTGTATCCTTTTAGCTTGTTCTGTTAACACATTCCCATTTTTCAGTGTTTCCCAGTTGGATAAATACCATGACAAACAGAGGAAACCCCTGCGAGAGAAAACACATTTTGAAGTAAATTACAATGATGTGTAGTTTATAAATATTCTCAAAAGTATGAGGAAAATATCCCTATTCATCACATTAATGTATACTGAATACAAAGATGACCAGTCTCCTTGGATGCTTTTTTTTTAAAGATAGGAACAGAATTTTCACTATAGGAAAAAAAAAATCTAAACATGCATACATAAACATATAGACAAAAACACTTTAAAGTAGAAAATGTTATTTTAATTACAATAGTAAAGCTTGATTTATTTTCTATACCTCTTTTGCCAGAAAGTTAAACGTCTCCTAAGATCTGAGTCATATTGCCTGAGGATCAAAAACAGAAAATTCAAAGCTCAGTAAACGTTATAACCTCTTAACCGCTCCATTAGTGCGAACTGATGATAACATTTAAATAAGAATGCACAAACACTATTTTGCTCAAAAATTACATTGCAGAGGATAAACTGTAAGAGCTTGGGAATACTCTGGTTAACGCGGCAGGCTGAAGGACTCGTACAGATCTGTCCTCCAATCTCCGAAGCATTTTTCATTATTGTCTAGTAGACTATTAATTATTTTTAAAGGATTATCGTAGCTACAAATTCCAACTCAGGCTTCGTCACTCGCCACTTGAGAATACTGCAGCAAACAAGCACATTTCCACATGTGTACGTGATCTACATACGCGTGTGGCTTCACAGGACATGGAAGCATGTTGTGGAGCCACAGCATTCAAAGACACCTCCATGGGTAAGGCTGGGTTTAAGTGATCCCCTCCCTAACATCTCTGGACAGGTTAATCTTTCTTTCACCTACGCAAATAGGGGTTTTCTTGCAGTTGCTCGTTTTCTAGCTTCCATCATTATCATGCAATTAAATGATATCTGACATGAGTCATTAAAAACCCACCTCACTAAGCTGTCCAAGGCACAAACCAGTCAAGAAAAGGCACTGGGAACTGCACATGTGGAGCATACAGCCCCACACTTCATTGCTACCAGCCTACTTATGTGCAGTGACAACTTCTCACCTTTAAAAATTAAAATAATAATACATACACACCCAGCACCCATTCAGCTGTCTTGCTGGCAAACAGCTCAACCAAATGGAAAACAACTTGGGGACAGCCTACTTTGATCTCCCCTTAGTCCCTGGGAAAGTCGAGGTGGCCAAGGCCACGGGTGTTGCCTTCCACACATTCCCAGGGCTGCTCCTCTCCTCGAGGGCTGCAGGAGCCCCAGGTGGCCCTCAGCAGAGCCTCCTCCTTCCAGGCACCTCAAGGATTTCAGCAAGGTGAATGCTCATGATTATGGAGCTGGCTAACGGCCATCACTCATTTTACACTGGCCATTAAGCAGCCTGCAGGCAACCAGCATAGATCCAAAGCTGTTGCATATGTTCATTTTGCCTGGGGGAAAACAAGGTAGGGGAAGGAAACGCTGGCAGATCGCATGTCTTGACTCTGTACACAAATATCACCTTGCACCTTCCCTTCTTATTATTTTCATTGCATAATATCCTCACGATCTCAGCCTTGGTGTGCTGGACAGTGTAGAAGACGAGTCAGCATCTCCTCCATGCAGCCTGCTGGGCAGAAGCAGCCACGTTCTCGCTGGTAATTCAGGGCACCAGATGAAGGCGGAAAACGTGCAGCCCCGCCAAGAGCAAAGGGAGCTGCAATGGGCCGTACTCTAAGCCCTTCCACCACAGCATGAGAGAAATGGCTTTCAAGAACAACAAAGAGTACGTACATTTTGTACCATGTTAAAGAGGGGAAAATAGCAACAAGGGCAAGAAAAGCTTGGGTTGTGAAGGATGTTCCAGCAGAGGTGATTAATGGCGTTGAAAGAAACCCCAACTGTTGTTTCAAATTTCTTTCCAATTAGCCACAAAGTTACTCCCTCCTTTTTCCTTTTGTTTTATTGTTTTTCCCTTTCTTCCTTTTACCTGTGTTTGATTTGGAATCAAGGTTGGTGATTTGTGTTATGACAGCAAAAATAAAGGATCTGTATACTGTATGCATGGGGATTTAAAGCATTGCCTTTGATGGCTCATTAGCTGCATGTGGCTACATGCAACACTGCTCGACTGAGATATATTGCCCAGGATTTAATTCCAGAATAATTTCAAAGGCATTGAATCGGATGCTTGCCCTTTTCACCACGGTATTTAAATGGTACTTTGTATGCCACGCTTAAAAAAAGAGCAGAGGAAACACAGATGCAGTACTGCTGGAGCGTGTACTGAACTTTGTTAAAATGTTAAACATTTATTAGAATTATTTTTTCTTTTTAAACCAGATAGTGTTAAACCAGTTGTTACTTCAATTAACTTACTTTGCTACAAGGGAGAAAGGAGATTTTATTATTTTTTTTAACTAACAAACAGCTCTTAGAACTAGTGAACAATATCTCATTTGTTCAGTAAGACTTAAAGACGAGAACGGTCTCAGGCTGGTAAAATAGACGTGCACGTTTCTGTGCTGACTGAGCAAAATAAACCAGACAAAGCTTCTCCCACAGTCGAGAGGAGCTCAGACTCCCGAGCTGAGCTGAAGGTCACGAGTCTCGCAGCTCTCCAGGCACAGCCCCTCCGCTACTTCTTGGGTACCCACTGCCCAAATCCACCGCGAGCTCTCAGCTTACAGCCTGGCAGGGAAGTCCAAGGATGGGACCCTGCCTCCAAGGCATGAAAGCAACCTCCCAGAAACAGGCTGCACTCTCATTTACTCTGTCTGTTAAGACAGGGCGCCCTGTATTTTCTCATTTTCCCCTCCATCTGCCTCATCCCTGCAGTTTCAGGGATGCCTGTTGATAAAACATGAGGAAGTTCACTTCTTTATGGTCACACTTTAATTCTGAAATGAAACAAAATCCAAAGCACAGTTTTGCTTGACCTTACACAGCAGGGACATGTCCCTGCCTGACCCCCCCTTCCCTGCAAGGGTCACACTTGGGAACAGTTGGTTGTGCAGGGGCAGCAGCCCAACACCATGCCCACCTGCCCCATCCCTTTGCCTCTTCAAACCGGCCTTTATCAGCATCCCTGTGTCACCAACACATCGACATTTCAGCATTTGGTCAGGAGGTGTGGGTACAAGATAACTACTTGCACCATTTTATTTTACATGTGGTTACCATTGGCTGGAGCTGGTTGTCCTGCCAGAGCAGAGAACAGAGGATGTTACTAGAATTTGCACGTGGATTTGAAATTTAACACCATTTGGGAAATGCATGCAATTACCTAGAACTATGTTTTCATGCAGCGAAACTCAGGCCCCTACAAGCAGTAATACACCGCAATTCAGCTTCAGCTGGAAGCCACATTTTACTGCCTCACACATGGGCCTTCCGAGCAGCCACTATCAGAAAGAGACGCGGGAGACAGAAGAATTTGTTTGAATTTTTGAGCCCATTTCAGAGCTCAGCCACCAGGAGTTGGGCTTTGTAAAGCTGCACCATGCACTAGCAACTTATACTGCACAGACGATGCAGGCAAGGGGCACCTTCCTGAAAAAAGCAGAGTGTTTGCTTTTGTATGAATATGTTCATCTTAGAAACTTCCCTTCTCTTCCAAGTTTCAGATGGCTGCTAGACTGTGAGTCAGACACAGACAGGTAGATGAACCGCAAGCTCCCAGCATCGCTGCTGTCAGTCTCTTCCTAGAGCTTCACTCGGAGCCACCACGTCCATAGTTGCACCTCTTCATCCCCCTCCCTCAACACAGGACTCCTCAGGGCCCGAGCGACCTCCCCAGCCACTTCTCCTCTCTACAGCCCCAGTTCTTCTCCTGCAGTCATAATGCCCCACGGTTTCCCATTTACTAAATTACCAGGCAGCATTATGGCTAGGCAGCATGCAAGGGTTTTTATAAGCACAACGCTCTCCTTCAAGCCCTTCTTAAAGTCTACCTGTGTTGTAGTGCCTCATTAAGAGAAAAATACAGAATTAGTTTGTTGAGGGTTTGTTTTTTTCTTTTCATTTAATTTCATTTGTTCCAGACATAACAAGATCCTGGTCCTCAACGTTACTGCAATACAAATAGTAAATAAAGCAATAATATCAGAGAGATACATAAGAGAACAAAATCCATCTCAGAGTTTTATGAGGCATTTTAGTCCAAATAAAAAAGAGGAAAAAAAAAGTAATTTTAATCAATTTCATTCTAAGCAGCTATCTTGTTTTAAGTCCTCTAACAAAACAGCATTAACAAAGGCACCGTATTCCTTCATGTGCCTGAAAATGCACATGTGCACACAGAGAGAGCCTTCCCATTCCTGCCCTGTCTACCAAAAGAAATGCAAAGGAGCAAATCTACGCAAACACATGGGCTGCATCTGGCTCTGGCTCTCTGCTGTGCTGAGCAGCAGGGGTGCAGAGGAAAGGTTGCCCAAAGTGCTCTTTCCGACTGAATTCCAGCATATATGTAATTTAATTGGGAACGTTGCATTACCTGTAACCACTGCATAGCAATAGTTATCTCGGCTATTTAGTAACTAATGAGAGGTTTTTTTACAATTAAACCATTTTATCATACACAAGGGTCTGAATAGAGACCTTGCATTGCACAGGAAAGTACCAGTTGTCACAAATGTGCAGAGCTGAGGATAGTCCCTAGAGGACGGAGCTCAGTTTGATTTTTCCAGTTGAGATGCAAATTACGCACAACATATGCCCAACTTTCAGTGTACCCCAAATGCCATATCAAAGGCCATTCCTCCCTTTCACCCCAACCACGGTATGTTTCGACTGGAACACCATGTACAGGTCCATCCTGCAGTATGTAATGGCCCTGCAGAGTTTTCCCAAACCTGCTATTTTATGCCCTTAAGTAAGGTTTCACCTTCAAACATGCAGGGTATAAAGTCGTGATTTTACACAATTTCATGGCATGTTGAGGAACGAAGTATTAGTCTCTGGGGCAAGTGATTTACTGACATGGGGTTTATCCAGAGGTTTGATTTGCCACACGTCTCACCCACATGCTTTGTTTCCCTCTTTTCATTCTTTCTTCAGAGGCAGCATGCTGCATACCATGGGCAGTGAAAGGGCCTCCCTTTGCACAGCAGCAATTAATTTTTTGCAGCTTCTCTCCAGCTAGATACCAATGATTCCTCAGGATCTGCAAAGCTTCTTTAAAAACCTATCAGAGATATGGAAGCCTCCTTTTTCCTACTGCTCAGTTAAACACAGCCACTGCATTCAGATTACACAGACTGATTTGTACATCAATTTCATTCCCTCCCTGTCGATAAAATATTGGGTGTCAGAGTGTTTTAATCCAATGACCTGCCAGCCACAGTCCCATTCATCCGCTAAAATGGAGGCAGCCCCCCACGAGCAGGCCTAAAGTGATGTCTGATCCATTGATGCCTTTACTTTTGGAAGCTGGATTGTTCCAGTGCCTAAAGACCAAGTCCTGTCCTGTACCTCGCACCAGATACCACAGCTGGGAGTGGAAGAAGAGACACCCAATAGATTTGGGCCTGAAGCGAGACCTCCAAAGGGCTTTGTTTTCACAGCAAATCGATCAGGTTTAAAGCACTTTGTCCAACCCTAGATCCTTCTAGGGCTGTGCAAATACTTGACTACCAGGAGATGGGTTTTATCATAGCAACATCCAGGAGGACAGTCAGTTCTGACATTTCCATGTTTACTCTGACTCACTCCTGTAGCTTGGAGACTTGCATCGTGATGTCTCCATCTACAGTGAAAACCATCACACATCCTCAGCACACGTACAAAGCCCATCTCGGTACAGGTACAAAGCTTGCACTTCCTCTCTCACAAACACTGGTCATTAGATAGGGGTGTTTTTAAAGAGTTAAAGTTCCCAAAAGCAAGTCTTTTGCTCAAGGATGCCACTTGCATCCACCAAGCAGCTGCCACTGCCACCAGCAGCTCCAATTATTGCTCTTAACAGAGCTATTGCTCATCATGCAGAGCCTCCTGTCTCCCACCACAGCCCCTCTGCATTCATGCAAGTCTTTGAAAGACTGGAAATTCACAGAAAGCAACTGCAGGAAGAAATGACTACTTATTTATTTTACACGGATATGCTAGTAGTTAGGATAAACTAGCAGTTACAAATATGCACTTGCATGCAGTAATGTGAACCATAAAAGAGATTAATTAGTGATGCAAACCTAAAATAGATTAATTAAAGTACACTAAACCAGGCATCATTTCCTCCACAGCCTGCTTGATTTTAATTTGACTCACTCTATAAAAGAGTTTTTCTCTGGGCTTATGGTTTGCCCTTTTGTGTCCTCCTCCAAAAGATACAGTCACAGAACCGCCCAAGAAGTGCTGTCTATATCAGCAAGGACCCTTATGGTAATATTTATTTAAAAGGGGAGAACAGTTGCATACTTATTGATTTCAAGATGGGCTTTCAAAACACACAGAGGGAATTAGTACTCAGCTCATCCTAATGCCTGAACTCATGTAGCTTCTTCAATTAACCTGCAGAAGTAATTTAATGATGTGTTTGATGAATCCCAAAAGCAAACGGTGGGCACTTGCAACATGCTCAGACAAGATTATGGCAACAGAACACATGCAGGCAGATCCCAGTGGCCAAACCCAAGAGAAAACGTCTACAGAGCCCTGAATCCTTTGCCCATTTGAATGCAATGATGACGATGATATTGCAGTAACACCTCAAAGTCCCAGCTGAGATGCAAAGCTGACATGTTAAATGTCTACTCTGTCTTGGTGAGGCCGCATCTGTAGTACTGCGTCCAGTTCTGGGCTCCCCAGCTCAAGAAGGACAGGGAACTGCTGGAGAGGGTACAGCAAAGGGCTACCAAGATGATGAGGGGACTGGAACACCTCTCTTATGAAGAAAGGCTGAGGGATTTGGGTCTCTTCAGTCTGGAAAAAGGACGACTGAGGGGGGATCTTATCAACACTTATAAATACTTAAAGGGTGGGTGTCAGGAGGATGGGGCCAGGCTCTTTTCAGTGGTGCCCGGCAACAGGACAAGATACAACAGGCACAAATTTGAGCATAGGAAGTTCCACCTAAACATGAGAAGGAACTACTTTACTTTGAGGGTGGCAGAGCACTGGCACAGGCTGCCCAGAGAGGTGGTGGGGTCTCCGTCTCTGGAGACATTCAAAACCCGCCTGGACACGTTCCTGTGCAACCTGCTCTGGGTGACCCTGCTCTGGCAGGGGGTTGGACTAGATGATCTCCAGAGGTCCCTTCCAACCCTACGATTCTGTGATTCTGTGAAATAACATAAAGATACACAACAAGACAGACTGGATGCCAAAGTGCTTGCTGCTCTCTAGGAAGAGGGGACAGACTAGAAGCAGCCACCCCTTTCTTTCCACACAGGAACCAATGGTTGGGGAGGTAAAGGACTAAACCCACTCTGTGCCCTTCAGCCAGGGCTTTGCTTTCAACTTCAGCACAAGCTGGAGCAAGGTTCAAGATGAAAGAGGGAATCTGAACACGAGGGAGAAATAAAAGTTGCTCTCTGGGGCTGCAGTCTGCAAATGTGGGGATGTGCCACACCTCTCAGATGTTAGGCATGACTACCTTCACATGCTGCTATCGCTCTGGGTGCTCTCTTGGCCTGTATCATTTACCTTGGGATGCCCTTTGTTGCCTTGTATGCCCACAAGCCATTGTATGGATAATAAGAGGCAGTGAAATTGTTTCCACACTTTTTATTAGAGAGAGACTTTCTCTGCATTCATCTGTACTTTATATCCAATGGCTCTCTGCCACAGATTTGTGATAAGCGTAGAAGCAGCTCTTCCTTACAGTTTAGCTTCTTTACTGTGAAATAGGGATACAACAGTCCACTTCCATTCCAAATCCAGCCAGAACATTTTTCTTTCAAAAGCAGTAAAGCAATTTTAAGATATTTCCTTGGGGCAGTGGAAATATGAAATACAGCAGACTCTCCAACTTTAAAATAGACTTTGTTTTATTTATTTTTTTTTTTTAAACTGTGAGTGGTGTGACATATACCAACCACCACTATAGACTAATAAAAGGGAAACTCAATTTTCTGTCACAATGAAGATGACCAATAAAATTTTAAACACAGACAACACCCATACGATTCTATAAAACCCGAGCGGATTCATAAAGCTCCCTTCAAAAGCGCACAGACCCTCATAGAGAACGTTCTATAGGGGTATAAATTATCCAGCCTTACCATAGAAGGGATACGCAGCACATCATGACACGCTCTTCAACGTTGCCTGAACTACCCCTCTTAAAAGGTTAGGGATTGCTCTTCAGTACCGTTGGGTTGTTCGGCAATAGCAACCTGCCTAGCAACACAAAATCTTCAGAGCAGAATGCAACACACCAAGAAAATATGAATAGTTAATTAAATTAAAGCAAATATTACTCCATATTATGCAGAAGCCTGTAGGGCTCTGCTGAAATCATGATCCTCTCTGACAAGAGAGGGAGGATCTCTGCCCTGCAGTCTCACTAGAGAAGACAGAGATGGGGGGAAAAAAAAAAACACAACACTGATTAGAGGCAGAGGCAATATGGCAACTGCTTGCAAATGCCATGAGTCCTGTGCATCCTTTCTGAGATTCATTTCTTGAGAGTGAATGGGTGCAAGTCTTAAGAGCAAATTAGCTAGACAAAGAGCCCAGGGAAAAGGATGGGCAGAGGGATGGTGAGGTAGGGCAGAGGCATGGGAGGGTCATACCCACAGACAGAAACAGGCTAAATATGCTTGGCACTTGTTTGCCTGCAGTAAGAAAGAACTGCACCACACAAAGTCAACTAGAAACAAGCCTGGCATCCAAAAGAAAAAAAAGGGAAATGTTGCAAAACAGAAGAGAGGTTGCTATTGGCTGGTACAGCTATAAGAGGATGCTGGGAAACCAAACTTTGGGTGGCAAAACAGCAAATCAACTTTCCGACGAAGCTTTGAAGTGTCATGAAAACTAAAGCAAATATTCAGGAAGAATACGAGTCCTTTGCCTTGGAAGAGGAGGAAAGGTGGATGGCTCCATGGCCATATACAAGGTGGTGTCATTTCGTAGCAGGCAGGAGGACACGGAGAGCCCGAGGGAGCACCCCAACAGTTAGGGTGGGCAGTGTGGCACAGTTACACAACCGATGCTCACCCTGGAGCACTCTCAGCAGTGTGAGCAGCAGCTCATGAGCTCTATTGAAAGGTCTGTCTTGACAGTACCTACATATCAGACCAGCTTTGTTGCCAGCATACTTAGAGAAAAGGAGCCAAAATGCTTTCAAGCACTGATAAGAGAGGTTTCTGTGAGGCACGCCAAGGAGGCAAAGAAAAAAAAAAATACTGTTTTGCTTCTGTCTGGAAACGTGGAAACACTGTCCAAACCAGGGAAGAAAGGCCTCTGGGAGTATTTGAATTAGAACCCAAGGACCTGATTAAGAAAAACACTTTAACATGCTTAAAAAGCTTTGCTGCGTTAAGGCACAAATCAAACAAGGTACAGACGTAAGGTAATTAGAGGAAGAGGACTAAAGGGTCAGATTCTTTCTTCATTTAGGAAAAAGGATGCACAGAGTTTACCATTTTGGAGGGCACACAGAAGATAGAGTCCATCAGCCTGGGCAACCCAAGGTTTTCTCTTCCGAGTTTTCCCTCTCCCTGTTGTGTGGGGCTATCGGGCTCTCCCACACCGGATGCTTGGAGGTCGACACCAGATTATGAGACATGTTTGCCTCACAGCAACAGCAGCATTTATTCCAGTGTAAATATTAGAGTATTATGCTATGGTTATACTGTAATCATCAGAAAACGGAAGTGCTCTTTTTTTAACCCACGGGACACTGCAGTTGGAATTAAAGGAAATAAAACTACAACAAGCAGGAAAATTACTTCACATAACAAAAGCAAGACCACATTCTCAAACTTGTGCTCTTTCTAATAAGTAACATAACAGTTCTTTCCTGGTGGCAACAAGAATTTGATAGAAAAGAAATCAGAGAAATCAGTACTTTGGCCATTTTTAGAGCTACTTTTAGATAATTTTTTTTTTTTTTTTTTTTTGAGGATTGGATGTACCAAACAAACATCTTCCTAAAAGCCTACAAGGCTACAGGTCATACACATTGTTCCCCTTTAACAGCAGTCAGGGCAGTCCTTGCTGAGAGAGGCAGCATTGCAAGCTGCCAGCTCTGCACCTGCCTACGTCCTCCAGCCTCAACCGTGCGCTACGAGACACAGCGACAAGGAGAACAGCAGTGGCACAGGCAAAGCTCCACGCAGCAGCATGGCTAGCATTATAGTGCTGTTTGTAGTCAGGTGGTCGGCATTTTTCTGCATTATGGAACAGGACTGGCATTAACAGTGCTTGAAGGACTCACACTAAGGGTCAGTCCGGTTCTCAGGACAGCAAAAGACAGGGACAGGCAGCACTGAAGAGGTTTTCAGCCAAGCCTTGGTCTGACCTAGGCAGCACTTTCCATTTTTCTCTGCTGACATGAGTGAAGCATTGCTATCTGCATAGTCTGCACCTTACTTTAACTCAGATTGACTCAGATGCAATTCTTGCAATAACAGAGCAAGACTGCATCATTGGCAGGATGCTGATTCATTTGAAGTGGCAAATGATGGACTGGAGACTAACGAAATCTGGGGAAGATCTGAAATTCTTATCTTCCATGCATTAAGTAATCAAGACCTTAATTCTACTCCTACCTACTCTTTTCCTTCAGTGCCATCTTTTCTTGTCAGGGAAGATAAAGCAGATCCGAATCCAGGGATTTATGCTTTAAGTCACTATTGAAACGTTCACGTTCACTTGTGTTACATCTCTAGGCATTGAATTTTCAGCAATAGGCCTGGTATTGCATAAACCTAAAAATTAATGACGGAAAAACATTCAAGAACACATGCAAGAGGGTAGCACTTGCATCAGAAATAGATTTACAAGAGGAAGGCTTAATCAGAGAAGCAGAGTAGGACACAACAAGCATATCCAGAAGACACACATCTCCAAATATGCAAGGCCGAAGTAGACACGTGGTTTCCTGAACCCACCTCCCCTTGGTACTGCTGCAAGCCACAGGGTGAGGTGGCAGGAAGATGCTAAAGTTGCCCAACTTAAGGACTCCCCCAAATGACTACATGTCATTACTGAGGTAGATTATGGTTACAAATCCAGCTCTGTCACTACCAAAGGGATGCCAGCACCCAGGTCATTCAAACCAACACAACAATCACACATAGGATGCAACAAGTGGTCAGAAGCAGTAGCAACCACCGATAAAAGATTCTGATTGGAGAAAGATAAGGAAAAGGCCTTTTTGTAGGTATCTGTACATCATTAGGAGAAAAGGAAAACAAGATACTAGACAAAATTTGCTGATAATATAAAAACTGAAAATTAAATATTTGCTTTATCTGTGGCTGTGACACTGGAGTACCATAAAGAAAATCCTGCTGAGAAGTCCAAATATGCCTTCTAAATAGAATAAAAAAATAAAAATGCAAGGCTGATATAAAGTATTTGCAAGCCAAAAAAAAAAATGCCGAACCCCCAAATTAGAAACAAAATAGGTCCCCAGGAATCCCCTCCTGAGAAGCTTTATTGGTTATAGCTCTCATGAAGTCCTTACAATTACCCACTGTACGTATGAATGCAAATAGGTCCAGAGGGTGCATTAACAAAGCACATCATACCAGCCCGAGTGATGCCATTGCCTTACACAGGGCGGATGACGTGTGCGTGCCATTCCGACTGCCTTCCTTAGGAAGGCTGTTATTGTATGAAAACAAGAATTCTCAGCATGGGCTTCACAAGCCAGTGTCGAGGAGCTGCGCTTTTCCTTTACTACTCAGGACAAAGTCTTCTTGGTAAAGCACAGCTGAAACGGGAGGAAGTTTCAATCAAAGCATGGGAAAGAAGAGCTTTGCTGTGCAAGAGGCTGGGACACATTGAATAGAAAAGGCAGGGGGAATAACGAACAGCTAAACCAGCAGAAACAAGAGGATGAATTCAGCTCCTGCAGACACTGTTTCACCAGTGAGATAAGGCAAAATGACTGGGTTTTATTTTAACCTACTTGGTCTCCAACCAGAGAACTATAAATCTAAAGCCCTGGCCAACATGAAATAAGTTGGTGTCTCCTAGTTTATTGAGCCTCTCACTAAAAAAATAATAAAAAAAAAATGACAACACCAGGAGAGCCCCAGGCACTTGACCAGAACTCCTCATGACAATGCATACAGTGTTCAGCACAGAGGGTGAGTTGCCAAAGAAGGTTATCAAAACCAACCGATAAAGACAATTTTAAAGACACATCTGGACACTGTTATGACAAGAGCAGTTTGCAGCATGGAGGGATAAAGTTTTAATGAAATATTTTTAACAAGAGAAACTTGCTACGCCTAGTCAGTAGAGAAAAGGCCACAATTCCATATCTTTGCAAGTAATAGATCACTGAAGCCAAAAGCTTCCCCCTAGGAAAGGATGGAGCAAAGAGGCACTGGCAGAGAATCAAGCAGTGACTGCCTGCTGCTGTTGCAAGCACACCCTTTTGGCATCAGGGGGAGTAAAATATTTTTTTCCTTTATTAGAGAGGTATTTATTCACCCCGAGGGGTCTGTTTCTCTCAGACAAGGCAATATCACCAACAGAGCGGGCAGGAGGGAGACTGAGTACGGGGCCCTATACATTTTCATTCTGATGCCAACTCACACACCAAGGGAAGGGGACTAAGTGGAAAGAGAAGGAAAGACCTTATCAGAAACGCAAGATGGAGGAAAATACTGAACAGCAACAAAACATCAACGTGCAACAGCTCTTCCCAACCTCAAGCAGTATCCAGAAGCCCCAAACAATTTGATCTTGTGGTCAGAAGCAAAGCTATCCCCAGAGCGCTCATGGAAATAAGAAAACATCTGGTTTTATCCAAATGCAGGAGGATATGCATCCTAAAGTTACAGAACATAATGCATTCAGAGTTCTCAAGTGTTATGGGCCAGCTCTTCCACTGTCTTTGTCCGACCTAAGCAGCTTCCACAGGCAAGGTCTGGACCAAGACCACTGCTCAGGGCACAGATGCTGTGACCCAGGTCCAAATTTCACAGGCACTTGGTGGGGAGGGGACAGCAAGGTGGGGGGAAGCCCCACAGCCTGCCCAGACCCTCCAGGAGGGTGCATAAAGGGTTGCAGCTTTTCCCAAGGGGTCTTGTACTGCTTATGGGGTGCCTCTGTCAAATTTTGCAGAATAAACTTGTCTCTCTTCCAGATATTCCCACAAGCACCCACTGATTAAGGTTTTGGGCATGTTGGAGATGGCCTTGAATCTATCAGGCAGCTTAAGCCCCTCACCTGCACTTTTTGTTTTGATAAACGAGCACTTGTAAAATCATTGTTGTTGTCTGAATACCATTATAAATCGTGTATTACCATTTTTCACAGTGAACCGTTATAAATCAAACCCCTCTTTAAGAGGCAAAGAGCAGAGCAGGACTCCAAACCACACAAAAAGACCGTAGATCCCAATATACCTATGAACTTCAGCAGAAAATTTATGTTCACCAGGAACATTTTTCACTCAGGGCAGTGAGAAATCCATGTGCCCTTTCCGTGCTTGTCCTGGAGAACGGGATGTTCGAGTACAGCAGCCGGACTATTCTTTGGGGGAAATTCTAGAGGGCATTTCTCATTAAAGAGATGGTCCTGTAAATAAAGGAGACTACTGTATATCATCTCCCACCCAAGGCAGACACTTTAACGCAAGCCTGAGAGGCAGGACTGCTCAGGCTCAGAATGCGAGTTAAGTCCTGGGAAGGGATCTGGAAAATGCCACTGCTGACAGCAGAGGGGAGCCAGGGGAGGCAGAGGAAGCTGATTTTAAATCACAGAAACAGCAGACTACACGTAGACTACATCATGCTGTAGCAGAAGAAAGCGAGGGGCACTGGTGTTCAATCTTCATCACTGTTAAATACTGGTTTACCTCTCAAATGCGTGCCTGCCCTGAGCAGAATTTAGCTCAGCTTCTACCGTCAGCTGCACACACAGAAGTTTGGAGTCACTTACAGGGCTCACAGGGTCCTACTTATTGCACATTTATTCAACGTAACGATCCTTGCTCTCCACTTCAGGGCACCATTCCCCTTCTACAGACAGACCTTCTAGCTGGAAGGTGACCTCAGTAGGCTCAGCTGGAGTTAGCTGGTCTTAAAAGGAGAACATTATCTTATTAAAATCACCAGAAGTTTATCCCTGTGGCTTTCAATAATCAGTCCTTTAGGCCCTAATGCTACCCTTCTTAATCCTGTTGAGCAGCATTCTTCCTTTGCAATTGAAATCCTTCTTCCGCACAGGAGTAGCAGAGCCAGAGATGAATCCCCTCCACCTTCAGCCACCTAAATGCAAGGCATTTAGTGTAAAATGGCAGCCTGTGCTCCTGCTCCAGTCGGGCAGAGAGAGAGAAATCTTACATACATGGCTTTATAAAAGACAAGGAATCCTGATATGGAAGCACCTCTTTCTTGCCATTGCTTACAGAAGATGCTAGCAGCTTATCGTTGCAGTACTATAACACATAGTAGAACACCCAAAAAAACTATTTCCACATCTGCCAAAGTTCAGCGCACACTCAGTTGCTTTGTTAATCTAAAGCCCTAAAACCAAAAATGTAAATCACTTCACCAGCACAACCCCCGCAAAGGCCAAGTGACTCCAGTTTATTCCAGAAGAACAGTTTGTACAAATCTAATTAGATAATTTACAACTTTTACAGCAAAGTCCTGAGTCATCTGTAAAACAAATTCAGATCACTGTCATCAAGAAAGTTACAAAAGTTTTTGAATAAAGAGAACATGATCACAGTATTGGGGAACAAATTTCTTGTTTGACTTACAAACCAGACTCTTTTTCATGAATTCCCATAAGGTAACCAGTAGAATCAGTTTGACCTCAAAAATTGAGGTTTGCCGTGCAGATGTAAGTTAATTAAAAAAAGTCATCCAAAGCAGCACAGAGAACAGACACCCACAAAGCATTAGCAACAGTATAAAACCCACATGCTGCCAAGCAAAAATATGATATACGACTGACACAAAAGCAATGCATACAAAAAGAGAAAGCCTGGAGAATTCTGATACATTTCAAGCTGAGACTGCTCCACGCATGTCAGAAGGTCTGTACAGAGAAAGATGATCATTTCAAAGCAAGGCACTCCAGTTTCCCAATACTTCCTCTCTAGCAACTCCATAGACAGCATTAATCAACCTTTTGCATTATTTTGTTCACACAAGAGCCTAGAAAATACTATTCTAATATGAGCTAGCTTTCTGTCTGCAGCTGGGGCAGGAAGGGAGGAAGCTTTACTTTTAGATGCTCTGGTCGCCCAGAGATTTAATAGCTTCCATTTGCAACACGATGACTGCTTAAGTTAAAAAAGAATGAGGGGAAAAAAAAGAGAATTTGAATAGTACCCCAGGTTTCAGATTTTAAATTTAAATGCATGGTTGCTGTGGGTGTTCCCTTTCCTAAGCAGGCATTTGCATAGCTGAAATTTGGCATGTCTACAAAAGGTTTGCTTCGCTAAGAACACAGGATTACCAGAACAGCCGGTGGTGTGCCCCACAGCATTTAAAGCATTCCTCTGGAGCAGGGAGTTAGGCTCAGCCTAGCTTCTGCCTGGCCAATCTAGGTCCAAAGACAAGGCATGAAGTTGTGCCCTACAAACCCTGGTTCTAGGTAAGCTGTTGGGCTTTGTCTCCCTGCTTAGCTCCAGACTGTCTCAGCTACATTGCCTTCAGCATCTGAACCAGCAACCTTTTATTCCACTGCTTTCTATTTATATTGTCATACTTAGGCCATTCCTCTAAAATTAAACACGCACTATTTATTTTCTGCAGTACCTACAGCATTACTTAGGAGTTATTACAAGCAGCAGAGAAAAAGAATACATGCCTAAGATAACCTATGTTGAAAGCTTGGGCATGTCCTTCTGTTTATTCACTCTCACTAGGAACTAACTAAAAATAAAACTGCAGGCAAGCAAATTTAAAATGCCTAACACGTGACGAAATTTAGGTAATGCACTGCCATCACGTATTTGGGGAAGTGTGGGGTTTTTGAGGGTTTGGGTTTTTAAGTTTAAAACTACATCAAGCATGAATTGGCATTAAAGTATTTCCAAAATAAAAATATGAGATAAAATCTAACTGAAACACGTTAGGAAAAAACACTTGGTTTTTGTTTAATTGCTCAACATGGCAACTTCTGGCACAGTTGCCTGCAGGTGCTCCTTACCAGCGCCCATTCATAACCTCAAATATTAAAGTATCAAAACTCATTCAGACTCAGTTCTTCCCCTAGTTTGGATCCCATTTGTGGGCTCCAGATGTCAGCACTGCCCCCTTTCCAAGGCATGCATCCCAACCATGCGCCATCAGCCCCATCAGGCTGGAAACCCCCCTCCCTCACGTGGGCATCCACACTATTCTGTGGGACAAATCTGGACATTCGCTTCTGCGTAATGCTATGTGTAAGTCGACATATCTTCTGTATTTCTATTGACTCACAGTTGTTTTGGTTCCCTTTGTATTCAGGAATCAGAGTTCTTAGATGCAGTCTCATTTATTAGAATTCCTGTGGATGGTTCTGCAATAAATGCATATACATAGAGGTACTCAGCTGTTAGGGTGACATTACATTGGAGTAACTCCAGCCTGCTCATGATCTAACAAGCCTTCCACAATGAGAAGCAAGGTTTTAATGAATGAAAAGGAAGAAGAGACCATGTCCCTTCTTGTCAAAGGCACTAAGAATGGGCAGACATTAAAAATAAATCCATAACATAACCATTTCTAGCAGAAATATTTAGTTCTCCTGCCAAGGTAGTGGATGCATAATCCGACAGCAAGCAAATCATATTCTCAAAACTGCTAAATACAAGGGGAAGGGAAGTGCAGTTAAGTGTGCAATTGCCAACTTTTATTGATCTTACAGCACCCACCCAGTCAAGCTAAAACATAAGCACACATGCCCGTTACAGAACAATAACCAGCCGGGGTTGGGTACAATGACAGGGTGTTTCCTAAGAGCACAGTTCATCTCGGGATAGAATGTTCAACCCAGCCCTACTTCGTGCTTAAGCCTTTTGAGACAGACAAGGGAAAATTTCATCTCAGAAGAGCAGAGACTCTTCAGTCTTAATAGCAGGTTACACAGAGATAAGCACATGCTGTAGATAGCCCACATTGACTTAGTGCAATTTCATAGCAAGGACCCCCAGTCCATCCCAGCTGGGATGATTTTAGAGTTGTGTACTCTCAGATGGTTCACAGATACCCTATTCTGATTTTTTTTTTTTTTTTTTTTTTATTTTATTTTTTGAGATCAGTGGAAAAGGCTAGACTTGTTCACGGATGCTTTTCCCACTCTGCCTGTGTTTCATGCCCTCAGTGCATTTAGCCAAAGCCATTCAGACGCCCTTCTGTTCAACAGATAGAACAAGTTTTATACCTGACTTCAGTGATTATTACCTTGCCTTCCAGGCATGTCACATCATCTGTGTACCTCAGGGAATTGAGGGCATATTTGGTACCTAATCCACGCCTGCAGAAAGAAGCATCGCAAATACGTTTCACTCACTGCAAAAATTTAGCATGTAGTAGCTAATTTAATATACAGCATAGTAACTGCCTAGAAACAGTTCCCCAGCCCCACCTCTTCCACTGCTAGGAGCACTACAAATAAATGGAAGTTCTGCTCCTGACAGAGCTGGAACGGGAGGCACATGTCAATAAGCCTCAGTCAGGGACTTCATATAAGATAATAGGCATAAAACAACACAGCTTTGGCTGATAAGGCCTTGATACAAGGTCATACAGCAGAAAAAGCATGATAGATTCTAATCACAGCAGAGGAGATAGATTTATTTCAGTGGGATCTTGTGAAATGTGGTCATGAACAAAGCATATTGGCTTGGCCAAGTTGTTAGAATGAGCATCCACAACAAAATAATTGAGATTTTTACTTCAGAACTGCTGTTTTGAAGCAAATGTAGCAAAGAGTTCACACTTTTGAGTGAGAACCAGATGAATGAGAAATAAAATAGTTGTGTTGAAAGCTTTGACTGCAATATTGCAACAGAAATAAAAATATTTAAATTTTGTATTACAAACATCCAATTCTGGGGATGAAAGTGGGGGGGAAGAAGCTAATTTTCAAAGAACACCACAACTGATGACTGAAGTCTCCATTGCAGAGAGTCATAAAACTCCAACATGCACTTGGCCACAAGTGCCCAACCATGCTCATTTCTATTTGTCAAATATAAGTCTGGATTTAAATGTGGTTCTCAAGTTTCTACCAAGGTTTATACAAAACCCGAACCTCAAACGTAATGAAAGAAGGTTGAAAGAAGAGATCTGGCAACAACCTTTCAGGTTTTATTCAAGTAGTGCTTTAATTATGGAGGAAAGTGGACCTGGACATCTGTCAGCACTTTAATATACAGTCTTCAAGTGCGACCACATTGTTTAACTCCTTCAAATCAAATTGAAATGTTTATTTTGTAATACCCCTCAGAATATTTAAACAGAATTGGGTTTTTTCGGCATAGATATCAAGGAACAGATTAATTGGGAATAAATTCTAATCCAAAACAACTCAAGATCAATCCCCTCTTGAAATTTTTGGCTGCTTCTAAACAGAGAAATCAAGATCTTCGTTTAACAGCTCTTACCTCTTCCTAAGTGCCTTCCTCCCTTCTGTCCCTACAGCCCTTTCCCAGGTTCAACTATTTAGAAACCTGCCCTTTTTAAGCACTTGGAAGTTAGTTATCTTACAGATATTTGGAACAAATGTAGTAGAACATTTCTACTTGAGCTTAATGCTGCATATGCTAAACTGCCTTGCACAAGACAAGCTCTTAAATTATACAGAGAGGACCAATGACTCTATAGACATCAGGAGAAAGCCTTCCAAAGCCTTCACTCTCTGAATGCAGGAGAAAATTACGCGTGCGTGGAAGACTGGGAGGGGAGGAAATAGAACCTGTGGCTAATACCATTCCTTTTCCCATACTCAAACACAAAAATGATTACTGTAACCTGGAAAACAAGCAACTGCAATTAAATTTCACTAAACTCATTGCTTAGAGAAGTGCTCGGATGAGCAGCAGAACTATTCCTCTTGGCTAGATGTTTCATGTCGCAGTGGCGGCACCTTAAGCCAGCATCTGCTTTTGGTGTCTTGACCGAGACCTGAATGGTTGTTTAATGAATCTTATCTAGGCTTTCTTCTCCTCAATTATATGCCCTCCTGAAGATGTTTCCATGCAACTTTGGTGCCCACCCTCTTAAGTATCCACCTATTCTTCAGCTCTCCTGGCTTCATGACTGGCATGTCTTCAGCCCTATACATGTCCTTCCAACATCCTATTGAACTGGTCAGCTGCCCTATGTCTGAGGAGAACTGTGCCTACATGATTTCGTTTTTAATTGTTTCTTTTCTATAAAATTAATACCTTTTTCTTCTCTGATCCATTCTCCTCCTCCCTCAGGGGGAAAGAGAAAATCTGAAGGCAAATCCCCAGTGGAATTAACTTTCATCACCCTTGGCACTTCTTTAATTGAGTGCTGCTCTCGCTCCACTGCTCTAATGAGGGGGGAGAGAGCTCTTTTGCCAGGGGATGGGTTAGGAGATCCTCAGGTTTCCTGATAATACACTTTATTAGCAGGACTGTACAAATGAGCAACGGAGTCCCTCTCACTCATCTAATAATTGCCAGGACATTCAAATGAGTTTCTCTTTTCCCCTTTAGCACTTGCTCCGATAGGTTTTGGATAAGCCATCCTTGCAAAGTTGGATAGTACTGAGCATCCCTGAGCCATGCAAATCACACGTACTCTCCCTGCTGCTGGAAAACCAGCCATGATCCTCTGGGCATTGCCAAGACCATAGCCTGGATGCAGAAGGAACAGCAATGTAGCAGAGCATGTCCTTGCTTCTCAGAGGTAAACCCCTTCACACTCCACAGTTGTCCTGTTGCATGGTCCTACACTTTCCTCCCACCATGCAGGAGCTGCGATAATGAAAGATGGGGGGCGGGGGGAAGCCTGTTTTCACCACCTGGCAGGCTCGAATGGTACTGTTTCCATGGTTATTTCTCACCATAGTTTCTGTATGAAATACATGTTGTGTTTTCTCTTATTGACACCTCAGGGGGACACTCCAGCCAGTAATGCTCCCTCCAACATTCAATTACCAAAGTCAGTTACACAAAGCCTCACCTGTTTTTTCTTTGTAAAACAAATCACATGCTTGATTAGATCAACAAATCCAAGGGATGCAGCATCTCCTCATTCATCTAAGATTCAGCATACTACTATAAACCAATAAGCAAAGTTGGAGATACATTCATGGCATTGCACTGTTGGTATCATCAAGCTCTGAACTAGGCCATCAAATGAGAGAAACTGTTGTCATGATGCTCAAAACAACCAAACCCACCATTTCATTGCCATCCTGTGCTAATTTTTCCAAGCTACCAGCATTTTGTTCAGTAAACGTGCTGAAACATAGGCTGCATGAAGAGTTTGTTCAGCTGTCGGAGAACCAGCCTAGGACATGGGCTATTTCAGAAGAGTAGGTTAGGAACGTGCATACTTTGTGTTTAGTGGGAGGATGCAACTGCCCCAAGGGTTTCTCCAACCCAAACTCCAGATTATAACCACTGGTCACATCCTCCAACTAGAGCACATCAACACAGGGCTGCTGCTTTGAAGAAGAGCAAGAGAGCACAACAGCGTATTCCCAAATATGAGATCAGAGCAACTGAATACAAAGTTAGCCATTGCTAACAACGACCATGTTTCTTGTCACACATTTCACTAAACAGATTGCATTTGTAACCTGGTCTGGTTAGTGATTTTCTGGAGCAATGCAGGCTGACCTCCAAGTGCCATTCTGGGTGACACGCAAAGTTGTGTGATGACACTTCAGTACAGTCTATTGTCTGAAGAGTTCTATTTGGTGCGTGTTTCAAATATACAACATATAAACAGTTGTACCTGACACCTGTCTTTTGTGGAACCTTTGTTCCTTAATTAACTTTACAGACTATCACTACGTGGGTCTTTACAACACTGTTGTCAGGGAAGAAAGTGACCCTTAGAGACAATAACTCAACGTAAAAGTCAAAAGATTTCTTCCAAGCAAAAAGAAAATAAGTGCCCAACCTGGGATTAAAAACCCTGAGGCTCCTGCCCCCTAATGGATGATATGCATCTGTATGCAATGTGTTGGAAACATTTCATAAAAGTTTATAAAACACCATGTTACATTGAGATGTATGCATTTCATTACTCATCATGTGTGTTTCAGTCTATGACATAGTTGTAGTTTCCACTGCACAAAGTCTATAAATACAGGAGTTGTTATAACCAGAAAAAGACACCATTTGCTACATACTTGCTTCCTTCTTGAAAAAAAGAAAAAAGTAGTCCCAATGTTCAGCACTATCCCCAGCCTGATGTCTCCTGTAGCCATCAAACATGCAAACTGACTTTGGCACTACATTGCGCTGATCAGTGCTTTACTTTTAACACACCAATACACTGCACTTGAAACATTTTTTTCAAGCAGTTCAAGAGATTAACAGCTACATTAAAAGTAATCACAGGCAGCATTTTACACTGATTGATGAAATAGCAAGACCATTTTGTGTTCTTCACTTAAGTATCTGAAAGTCTCTAAAAGCATATCTTGCATCATGAAACACACTTGGAATCACTACCTTATCTGTACAAATCACTTGGAAAATGTTAATGCATCTACTCAGAGGAAAAAAAAAACAACACAAAAGAACCCCAGACTCAGATGTTCACTCTGCTCTAAATAATTAAGCATAACCAGCAGAATTGAGAGACTGGCAGTGCAGATGTTTCTCTATGTTGTTAGTGCAGCCAATGGATTGCAGATTTCCCAGCTCTCCTGGTTCTTCAGCTGCTTTCAGCAGCTTCACATTCACATTCCATTAATGGGGGACGGTTAATTCCGTCAACTGCGCTGCTTTGAAAAATGCTGCAAACAAAAAACCAACTTCTAACTGCATGCCTTTCCCTGTGTGAATATAACAACTTTTCCCTGTGACAGAAATTCTGCAGTGAGTAGCAGCAAGCCTTGCTGTGCTGAAACCTCCTGCAAACCCACACAGCGAAGCCAAAGCCTGATGTTAGTAACAGTCATATCTTTGCTGAAATCACTAGAGTTGAACAGGAGTACACAATAAGGTGGAATTTGATTAGATACACACACATTTTCTTTTTTTATGTGTACAAATCCTGCTTAAGTTTATATCAGCACAACCCAGCAACTGCAACAACAGAAGTATGCGACTCTAGTGGCATATGTGCTGAGATTTATGCATAAAGCTACCCATAACTGAACAGGCTTATCACCGCAGAGGCACAAAAATAACATACATAAGATCTACCGCATGTGTAATATTACATCCCGATTTGTTTCCTGAGCAGACATATATTCTCTATGGGATGACCCAGTCCTGCAATTTAATTCTTTTAAGAACATATGCAAGGCACATTTAGGAGGGCTTCTACTCCCTGCGCATTAATAACAATCGTATCACTTTCTCAACCAGAGTATAGCATGCACACAAGCTACTAAAATTTTACCATTAAGTTACTTGCACCATGTCTAATGACTCCACCTAAAAGCCATTGCTAGAGGCTACAAGAAAATCTCCGTAGTACTCACAGGCCAGGATGTACCCCAGGTTCATGGTTATTCAGCTGCAGCAATGTCAGAGCCGTTGGCTACTGTGCTCTCCTGAGATGAATCCTCTCTAGGAAAGGCAAGCCCTTGTCACCAATCCCGTTGACTTTACTTCATTGCTCTGAAAAATAGGTTCCCTGGCTCCAGGCAACCCTTATCTGCGTGGACTGTTAAGAGTAAAGAGCCTTAGGGTAAGGGTTCCCTTCTTGCAACATAGCTGGATATCTGTCTAGCAGTGTAAATCAACTTCAGGGACCAAATAATAGCTTGTAGGAGGACCCAGAGTCTCTCAGAGCTTGCTAGAGTGACAGCAGACTTTCCTCTTCCTCAGTGGCTGGCTGTTCTGCCTCTACTTCTGTTGCAAAATACTGGAAAGGAGAGGACTAGACCAGTCCCCAGCTTCAGACCCTTCAGTGCAGCCAAGATGAATTCTACAGCTTATTTTAGATTTAAAACTGAAGAACTCCTGTAACTCTTCAGTCTCAATAACACGAAGAGGCACAGATATTTTTAGTTTAAGTAGTGAGGTATTCTAAAGCTCATACTTAAATACAAAAGCATTGGATCAAAGATACCAACACATTATAGTATATAAACATTGAATTCCTAGATCGTATCCTGTTAAGCACAACCCTGAGTAGACTTACATAAATTGTCTTTACCAAATTAACACAACATAAGTGAAAGTAGCCATTACAATTTCACTGTCATTTGTCAATCCCAGGGCAGTGTGGTAGATATAACTGTTGCATCAGCAAATCTGAGGCAGCAAGAACCTCAGCCTGGTTGGGAGAACTACTTTTTTTTTTTTTTTGCTCTGGCCAAAAAAAAGCATTATTCTGGATATCTGCCCTCCCTTGAAAAGCAGCTCTTAATAGATCTAATACCAAGGTTAGAAAGATAGAGGGGAGAAGTTGTATTGGAAAGTCACAACGAGATGCACTTGTCTCACAGCTTAACCAGGGCCCTTCTAAGAGAGCAAGGAGACTACCAGAACAAATGCCCTGAATGATTTTGCCCTGAAGTCCCCCCAGCCCTCTCCCCCAGTAGATATAGGTGAATAGGAAATCAGTAACATTCAGAATCAGGGCTATCCATTGTGCAATTTGCTTCCCGGTTCCACGCAACCTTAGCTGATACCTCGAGGACAGAGGACACAGGACCCTGGAAAGGAGACCCTGACTTACAGGACCACCTCCTCACATCATCTGCCCTTTGCAAGTCTTCCAGTCAATTTAATTATGACCCTCACTGAAAGCCTCAGGAGGGAAGCCACAAATGAAACAGAGGGGGAATGAACTGACAGCAATTTTATAGTCAAGGCCACTCCTAAAAAATGCCCACAAAAACAACAGAAGTGGTAACAACAGAAAGAAGTTTGGGTCAATGTGCCCTTGTTGCAAGTAATCCATGCTCCAGCATGTCCTGCAATATTGTTTAGATTCCCAGACGTGACTGTAACCAGAAACAGCCATGAACCATCCTCCCTGAAGTCGTGACATATCTCACGATGTTCCAGAGATATCGGGTGGGACCAGAGACAGGAAAATAGAATTAATACCAAAATCCACCCCTCTAGACCATTTGTTTTTCCACAAGTATGTTAAGTACACAAAATAGGAAGCTCTTCAAGAAAATGAATCCTTGTCTCTCTATGCTGAATGCAAAAACACAAAACAAGGTTTTGCTGAAACAAGAGACATACTGTCACTCGCCCATAACTTAGTTTGATTTAAATTATACTCATAAAAGCAGTATGGCTGTTTAGTTCCAAGAATCATGTTTCAGTCCGGGGATGTTTTTTTTCTATGGACTAACACACTTTCTTGCATCTTGAGAAGTAAATATAGAATTACTGTGATGTTGGGAAATACATTTAGAAAATAATTCTCAGAATGCCTCAGTAACAATCCAGGAGCTGAAACGTCAACCATTTACAACAGCTCAGAAAATAACCCTTGCCATCTGATCAGTAGAATCCACAACAGAGAAATGGCACTGGAGAAGTGTCGTTAATTACTAAAAAAGCAAGCAGAGCTCAGGCTGGACCAAGACTATCCTCTGAGGGAAATCGTTGAAGATAACAGGCTTCAAGGCAAAAAAGTATCCACTGTAACTGAAAGAGTCAGAATTGACAACCCCATGCTTTTCTCAATCCCCAGCTCTTTCATGAAGATGGTGCCTTGACAGAAGGCAGTCATTTCTGGCATCACCAATGAACGAAATAGCTCATTATCAGCAATTTTACAGCTTCCCGTGCTTAGGAACAAAGTGTCCCAAAAAAGAATCGCTGCGCTTGTTATCTCTCCTTGAAACTGCTACGCAGGCTTATGCAGCACAACGAAAATAGATGTTAACAGCTTTATTTTGTACAGAAACAATTCAGGTGGCAGTAGGGGCGAGAAGAGCAACAGCAGAGGTCAAAACAGTCCCCAGTCCAAGAAGGGGGACAAGAAGCACCCTTCTCACCTGCTGAGTGCATCATCAGCAGAGCCAGAGGGGCCTCATGTTAGACCAGTCCCACCACAACCAAACTCCAGGAGCTTCAACAAAAGTAGGAAATAAAGGTAACAGCAGAAACTCAGACCATTTCTAAGCTTGGGCAGCATTATTTCCTGGGAGCCACTGCATTAATCATGTGTAAACCAAAACATCCAAGAGGAAGCTAAGCCTGGTCTTGGGAGCAGGGCATGGGGGTAGGAGACCACAGGAGACGGACACTGCTCAAGCACATCTCTGTAAATACAGTAAAACCTGAGCCATGTAGACTGAGTTGTAAGCAAGACAACAGAAATATCCAGCTATTTAATGACCTGTGAATATTTACACAGGAGAAAAGCCCTCATATGCAAATTGCAAAAGACTTCTCATCCAAGGCAGATATTTCACCCTTGAAAGCAATAAGCCCACCTCACCTACATTCTAGAACAGCTTCATCTTTGTCATGGTACGCATCTCCCATAAAGTCCACATAAGGAAAATTCCCTGAGCTGGGCTCAGTGTGAAGGTATGGTTAATAAGCTCCTTTTTTATGGTCCTCACTATTGGTTCAAGGTATAAGTTATCTTTAGAAGATGTCCATCTTAATATCGAGAGGAGAGCACAGAAACAGGAGAAGAGAGATCTCTAAGGACACCAGGCTGCAGGAGCTCCACATTAAAGTGCACTATCTAAAGTTAGACCTGGCTGGTAGAGACCAACTGGTCTCAAAACGCTCACAGCTAATCATTTTTACCAAGGCTGTTTTACAGTTAGAGGGACTGATGAACAGATGGCTGAAGTGCAATGCAGCAGACCTGCAGTCAAGCAAGACACAGTAGTTTTTGGACCTGGTGTGATCCTCTGCCCATGGAGAAAGTTGTCCCTTGTTCCAGCACATTTTCACACTGAGATGAGACTAATCTCAAAGGAACAAACCAGCAATTTTTGTCTAAACTCGGGAATCCCTTAAAAATCCAAATCCACGTTTTCTTCATAAAAATAAAAAAGGCCCTCTCTCAGACCCAGCAGCAGCACATATACAGAACTCATAGAAAGCAGCCCAAAAACCAGAGGGAAAGGAGCAGAAATTACATTTGCAGAGCAGGAAGCAGGCGCTTCTGGCAATGGTTCTGCTCAGCCACCAAAGCGCCTCGAGGAGGATTATGCAAGAAATAAACTCTCTGCTTAAAGTATGTAAACTGATAAAACAGCCTTGCTTTGATGCTTGCTCTGCAAGAAGCATTTCAGCTGAATCAATAACACAGCGTTGTTCTTTCACTGCAGTGACACTGCAGCGTCTGCAGAAATATTTTCACATTTCAGCTGTAGTGTTTATTCCATAAAGTGCAAAGTTTGTGGTGCTTATATTCTGGAGATGCAATCTGTGACAGTACATTGCTGCAACCACTCAGACTTTGTCATGGGATGGATGATAGAGGATTTAGCCTTCTGAAATGAACAACATGCCAGATTTATGTGCATATTGTATTTCTCCAGCAAGAATGCCTGACTTTTTTTTTTTTTTTTTTTTTTTTTTTTACAGAAACCACAGAGAGATCCAGGTGGAGAAGTATTCAGGATATGACAACCACCTATTGTAGATTAGATCAGAAAGGGAAGCAGCAGCTGAGCTTAATATATGGAGAAAGAGTCAAGTTTAGTTTATGGCCTTTTCAGAGCATCCAAAAAAACATCCTAGTGCATCACTGGCAGTATTGCAATGCCAGTTTTTGTATTTGGCAAAACGAAACCAACAGGGAATGCAGAGCTGTGGCTGAGTATCAAAACAGGGAGGACAGGCAAGCAGAAGACACGCTGAATTTTTGAGTGGTCTGGGTTCTGAGCAGACCCAGATTCCGTTGAAGTTCATCTCCCATTTGGCACTTTCTTCCCAAATGGAAGTCCTTTGCTGTGTCATAGAATCATAGAATGTGTTGGGTTGGAAGGGACCTTTCAAAGTCACCTAGTCCAACCCCCCTGCGGTAAGCAGGGACATCTTTAACTAGATCAGAGATATCCCAGGTACAGTACATCAGTAGTTATTCCAGAGGCAGGGCAAACAAATATCCTTTTTCTCTTTGTAACAGAGGGTTTCACTTTAAAAAATCAGCAGTTAAGGGGGAAGGGATCTCAAAATCTGTATCACAGTCAGTATTTGGATTCATTTATTCTCAAAATTGCTGTTGCTAATTGCCACAGTGTACATCCAGACAGAAAATACCTCACTTGCTTTTCCTGTGAGCCTTCTGTGTTTTTCCTTTTCTGCCTCACTGTTCTATTACTCTTCTCACGTTGCTTTCGCTGGAGGCTAGAGACCCCTTCCTCATTTGGCATTTCTACACCGAGGTGACGGTATCCTATAAAGGACGAACCAGCCCGACTGCACCAGCAGCTTGGCTGTGGCAGCCCAGGCTGCAGCATCCGCACACGTTAGCACAGCCAGGCCCTGCTGCCATGCCCGCAGTGATCTCAGTCCTGAGGACTGCTCGTTCAGCCAGATCCCTATGAAACACTGTCACATTTTCCATAGCACCATAGCAATGGCTTCTATTTCTTAAAACCTTAAGAGGCGCAAATATTTGGATGGCTCCTAAAACTAAATCAGGCTACTGGATGAGAGGTAGCTAACATCTTCAGGTGCTCTCAGCCTGCCCTATTAGCCGTTTAATTCCCCATATTTGAAATTTTTTGCAGTGTTTTTATTTCTATGCCAATGGAGCTGATGTGATTCATCAAGCAACAGCAGCAGATGTCAGCTGAGGAGAAAACTGCTTCAAGCACTAAGGGCTTCAGCACCAGCAGAGTTCTCTTAGTGCAAACTCTTATTTCCTTGTATCAAAACAAAGCCATGACAGGGTGCACAGCATTCCCACTTCGACTTTTGTAGAGATTCTCCACACTACGTACGCTTAAAAAAAGCCATTTGAAAGAAAAAGATTGAAGCATGCCACTGTGACATTGTGTAGCGCTCCATTTGGGGAGCAGCGCATGAAAGAAGTTTTAGCTACATCACATTTCAATTGTTCCCATTTAAAGTTGTCTGTAACTTTCAGCTGGGAAAAAAAAAGTAAAGAAAATTTCAGAACGACTGATTTCTGTGCTAATATGCAGAGCCAAAGTTCAGCTCACTCTTTATTGTTCTCCTCCTTACTCCATTAT
This sequence comes from Dromas ardeola, assembly GCA_013398915.1. Lineage (NCBI taxonomy): Eukaryota > Metazoa > Chordata > Aves > Charadriiformes > Dromadidae > Dromas > Dromas ardeola. The sequence continues at coordinate 1,102,317 of VYZM01012925.1, read as the reverse complement.
CGTCAGTGCTCCAGACAGATTGAGTGAGCGACACAATGCTGCAGGAATGAGATGGAGGTGAAGAGAGAGAGGCTGCCAACACCACAGGCAAGAAATTTTCCCATCTCTCTCAGTCCTAGTGTTCTTTGAAAGCCTGCCTTCCTTTGATGATAGCATCCCAGTTCCCTGCTTCATTCACTACCTTCATTTCCAAACACCTTGGTTTTAATTTTCATCTGAGCATCTAATGGGAAAAGGAGCATCACTCTTCAATTTTTATTTTTAAATTCTTTTGTTTGATCATTCTCTTCACTATTCTCTTTCATCTTCTTCCCTGAGCTCTATTTTCTTCCTCCTTTCTGCACATTGTTTTTGCGTTATTTCTCTTTCTGTATTTTCATGATTTTATTTATTCTCTACAGTTTTGAACTTTACATTTTGTAAGCCAACAGTTATAAATTCCTTTCTGCTGCTGATACATGCTTCAAGAACACGCGCTCGCTTCCTTTCTTTGTGTTGGTAGGAAAGAATTGCTGTCAACGCTGTCTCCATTTATTTACTCTACAACATGACCTTTCTGATCCCAGATGAATTGTTTAGGATGGCTTTTCATGGTGAGGTAGCACCTTCTCCCTGTTCCATTTTGACCTCTTTGTCTCACATATCTCTTTCCTCCAGCTTATGGAAACAAGTCACAGCATCGTGTGAACTGTTGAAACAAGGCACAACTCAGCAGTCTGCTGCTGCTCAGTAAGTGCAGAGTCATAGGCTCCCTCCAAAGAGATTTGCCAATTTTTATTACGCAGGAATAGGGTAAATCAACACGTATGACCTCACCAACCCATCAGAAAGTACATGGTCAGACTGGAACAGGGTCATTGAATCCCGAGAGGGATTTTTTTTTTTTCCCCCCCTCCTCAGTGAAGCAAGGGTCAGCTCCCTTGGGGTGGGATGTAACTCAAGTACTGCCAAGACATTCATGGGAATTGCATCAGTTGGGCGGGTACAAAGTGCTTGTAACAGATGATGACAAAAGCACTTGGGAACAGACTCTGAACATCAATTCTGCATTGCCCTTCTGTGTTTAAATCATACAGTTGCTGCTTCATATTTTGTGTAATTTCTCCAACGGCTTGTCAGTGTGTTTATTGCTGCTGTTAAATAATACTACTTTGTAGGTCAGCTAGATAGCCTTCTTTCTGATGTTACTCATATTTCAGTTTGCCACTCCACTTCAGGTAGAGCTAAAAGTCCACCACACAAGCCAGCAAAAAGCCTATCCCAGCTGTTAAGGGTCTGCAGCCTGCACAGAGGTAATACGGGGAACACAAAGTGGCTGTATCCCATGCACATACAAAATACTCATCCCTCTTTTGATGCGCTGCCTTCCTACAGGACCTACCAGCTCCTCTTCTCCAAGGATCCGCAACCAGTAACTTCCCAAAAAACATGTCACTGTAGTACACATATGGGAGTCCCACATCAATGGCACTAGTTCCTGACAGTTCATCTTTGTACTGCATTGCAGGTCAGCTCCAGAACCCATGTTTAAGATAAGAAACGGGGAACCTAAACCACCACCACACACCCTCAAACAGCCACACCCCCTCCTGCACCAGTAATGCTACAAGCTGCTGTTTGCAATGCAGTGCCTCCAAGGAAGTGGTTCCTGAGCTGTACGTCTGTTACACAAGAGGTACAGGTACTTAAAAACCCCAGGGCAACTTATACTAGAACACACTGTAAATTAAAAATCATTCCCTCTGCAGCTCTGACAAGATTATCATGCAGCCACTCCTGCACGCATGATTTGAATACAGCAATCTTGCGGGAGAGAGGAAGAGTCAGTGCCCTTGGCAGTTCAACTCGTCTCCACGCAGCCAACACGGGCGGGAGGAAGAAGTGGCATCCTGCATTGTACAGCTGCCTCCTGACATTTGCAGGAGTTTTCTCTGCTATTGCTACATTGCTGTAAGTAGCAGGAGAAATATATTACCCTTTGCTGAAAGAGTTCTTCACCAACCTGCTCCTATTTTGATTGGCGCAGACCTTGAGAGGACTCTGGGAATTTGGAAGCTCGAGAGAATGTGCTTCTTACACATTGCTGGAACGGCTAATACAGACTTCCAATTCCTGTAACAACCCCTCCTTCCCACATAATCTGTTTTCCCAAACATTTAGCCATCTCAAGGCCCTACTTGGATCTCTGTGAATGTTTATCACACTGCTACGTCACTCCGCCGTGGTGCTGCCCAAGTGCTTGCCTAACGTCTGACTCCTGAAAAAGCATGGCTGTTTATAAAAGCTTTAAATGATGCACGTAGCGATGAGACACATCAGATTCAGCACACTGTGTCCAAAGCTTTACTATTAAAAATAGCCTGGACTGCATCACTGCATTTGTTCTGATCTAGAGAATTCGTATGCTCTCGCTGGTGCCACTAGTAAATAATTGACTGTTTAATATAATGAGTGTCAGAATAATTTAATGTTTAATCTGCCTAGAGTTTTTGTCGTAGTTTTAACTCTTTGCTGCCTCAGGCCAGCCTCTCTACTAACAGAAGCAGTGGAGGGGAAGAGAACAGTAACTTCTGGTCATCTTTCTGGGTCTCTACATGTTTAACACTGACTTGCTCCCACGAGGATTTAAAGCCACATAACAGCTTCAGAGATGCTTCAGACCAGCATATCCATACCTTCTCCCACCCTCAAAGATCCTCAGAGACCCCTAGCTGGGGGCAACCCGCCAACTCTTACTTCTTTCACTATGAGGCCTTTCCTTTGGTCTGCCACATTTCCAGGAATTTCTAATGAGGAGGCTTCCCTTCCTCAAGTTCCGCAGTGAAACAACCTATTTTTCTTTATAAAATATTTAGCCAGTTTTTCCACAGCTCTCCTGAGGACTTTCCACTGGATAATTAAAAACAAACAACAACAGCAAAAAAACCAAAATCCTTTCCCATGAATCTTCCCATGCTGAAAATATTCACTGCAGATCGCGTTCTCTTTCTTTTTGCTCCATTTTAAGTTACCCTCCAAAAATATCTTTTACTACCTTCTTCTCTGAAAGGCCTTCCCTTCTCCTGGCCCTCTCTGATCCTCCTGTGTCGCTTGAGGGGATGAGGTGGGGGGTAGCTGCAATGCTTTCAGGAAACCCCATGCTCTCGCCATTTCTGGAGTTTTGACAACTGAATCAAACTCATCAGCTAAAGCCGATGAGAATCCTGCTGCAAAGTTCAGAATCATGTTATTGCTAACAAGTTACACCAGTGGCTTCATGAAATGGACTGGTCCCAAACACCCATTTTGAATTCATGAGCTATATCCACTTACTTTAGGGTTTACATAAGGTTTAAAATAATCTAATCTCTCTTCCAGTTGACTAAAATATCCTAGAAGATGTTTCTAAAAGGCCCTGCAGTTATTTTCTCCCCATGTCTCACATCATCTTCTAAGAAGTTCTCACTAGCTGTTGCAGCTGAACATCAGCAATTAATTTCTTTTTAGATTTGTATATTCTACCTGTGCTCCAATAACTTCCCATTTCTTGTCTGTCTTCCCAGTTCAACCCATCCTTCCAGAGACATCAAGGGGAAAAAAATCCACACAAAACAAACAAACAAAAAAAACCACCAACAGTGATTTCACAAGTGTTGTGCCAGAGTTCAGAGATACCAGGACTGTCAGACACATTAGATGATACTAAGATATTGGCCCTGTTTGGAAACTTAACTCTTGCCACCCCAAAACAAAGGTAGTGTCCATTTTCTCCTTGCAAGGTGTCATTCATAATAAATCACTGTATATATCACATCAAAGATACTCAGGGAACCTCAGCCACGAGCACACAACAGGTAGGATGGCTGGTGGAGCAAACCCTGGGAGGCCACGGAGCTGACAAAAGGCTGAAGACAGTAAGGCTTTCGTTGTAACACTGCAGTATCTTCGTAATGCGAGAAGAAAAGAGCAAACACATTCTTTCCTCCTCTTCAGAAACACCGTGCCATGTTTGTGTGGTATTTGTTTGCTTTTCCAGAGCATATGGAATTCCTTCCCTTATTTATGCATTTCGGATGAATCTGTTAGCAATAGCTATTCAATAGCTACAGCCCTAAGACAGCAGCCACATAATTTCATTTCCAGGTTTGTAGGAAACCAGCACAGATGTAGAAAGAGCACATTTCAGTATTTATGACGTGCTGCCTTTCCATAAAGAGTGAGAACCTGGTTATCATCATAACTGTTCATTAAATCCAAAACACAGTTACAGGTGAACAACAATTAATCCAGAACAGTAAGGTTTTAAAAAACCTAGCATTTGTAGGCTAGGCCTAGGTCCTTGCACACTAATTTTAAACGCAGAGTCACTGGAACTGTGGGAAGATTCAAGAGATTCAGGATTACGCCTGAACAGTGCAGCAAGCGCAAGTCCTAGGGAGCTACTGGGAATACATGTCATTAACAACATGCAGCGGCTTGGCATGGTGAACCATTGCTCTGCAAGTCATCACAGCATATGCCACAAGAAACCTTATTCATGTATCCCTCAAAGAGGTTCACACAACTGGCATAAAACAGAGCTATCGCACCTCCCTTGTTACCAACATTAATAACTCTTCAAGGAGAAATGAACAATTATCCCCTCAGTAGTTCTATATGAAAGCATAGATTTAGACCAAATTACAATAGATGTGAATTCGCTGGACAACGTTTTGGACAGAGACAAGAGAAAGCTGTGTGTTGTGGATGAGCTAACAGCAAACTCACATCATGGGTTATTTATTTCCTAACGCTCTCCAAGGCATCTTCCATCTTTTTTTGATGTCTTCACCATTACTTCTGGTATTTGTATCTCACATTGAAATGAAGTTGGATCTTGGACTGACCTGGTAGAGCCACTGCTGTATCCTTAGTGTTCTTATTCCCTTTCTAAACTTAGGTTTTCCTCTCCAGCAGCCCTCCTACAGCCTTTCCATGAAAAATTCTTCAGAAAAATCAAACTGCAATTTTCTGACCTTCGGTTCCCATCAAGGCTGTGTTTGCTGCAGGAGGTGAGGTGACCTGTGAAAGATATCCTCAAGAACAACTTTAGGCTCCCTGGGCCTGGCAGAGTTGCTCTTATAATGTTCAAACCTACAACAGCAGGAGATGCCTGCAAAGTGTCAGCCTTCTAGTTCAGGGCCCCGAGGCAGGGGAGATGAAGACTTTGGTGAAAAGCCATGATTTGTAAGAATATTCTCTAATTAACCTTGAGTTTTACACATCAAAGCACAGGCAGGTATTTGCATTACAGGTTATAAGCATCCCTTAGATTTCAGAGCAAGGAGAGAAAACCCAGTGACCGAGACAGGTCTGCCAGTCCAGGGCAGCACCGAGGTTTCCTGCTCCACACTTAAGTCTAATCTGTAGAGGCTTTCTTATGATTTGGGATTCCTGGAGCAATTTTGTGATGCAGCATCCCATCTCTCGCGTGTTACACACTTTGTTTCTGAACTGAATAAAAAGCACCAGTGCAAATAAAATTGCAGTATCTGCACCTCCTGTTCCTCCATCCACTTCCTCTGTAGCTTTACCAGCAGGACCAGGAGCATCCTCCAGGAAGCCCCATCATCCTGCCCTGCCTAAATGGCCAAAGAACACTCACACACCTTTCTGCATCTTGTTAGGCAAAACACTGTGGTATGGGTACAGGAGGGAAAAGAAATAGATCCAGAGGGGTTCACTAACAGAGCTGCAACACCACACTTAGCACTCGCAGACAAGCCTTCTAAGCCAGGTTTTGCTGATATTTTGGGGATTCTGATCCACCTTCATAAAACAAAGGGAAGATAAAGTCTTACAGCTGTTTCTCTCACTGGAAAGGAAGAAAGATGTGGAAGTAGCATGCACCTGGAGATCCAATGTAGCAGAGCCCAATCCTTACTGGGAAACAGAGTCTCTAGTCCAGCTGATGGACTCTGCAGCCTCTGTCCTGGTGCGTGCAGACACAGAGGCAAGAGCCGTATTTACAGACACTTTGATTTTGTAAATACACTGTTTTGCAGCCAACATTTTAGGTACGGTAATTAGATGGAGATTTTCAGAAAAGCCCAGCTCTCATGAGTATTTATCTAGTGGCTACTTTGTGACTGTGAAAACTTCACCTCTCTCCTTACTGTCTGCAAAGCACCATTTTGCATTAGAGTCCTAAACAGGAGCAATTACCTTTGCTTTGGCAGTATTACAGCTCTTACAGAAAGCTGGGGCTGCATTGTCTCCTCACTCTAGCTTCCTCCCATGGAGCTATTTCTTTAATACTAGTCTCTGTGCAACGCTTCCAGAGCTTGTGCTGCTATAAAAACCTTACTTCAAACCACCTGACGCTTATTTCCCCTCTCCCTAAATCTAAAAAAATTACTTTATGATATCTGGGGCTTATAATAGATGGGATGCATGCCAGGGGGAACAATAGGAGGAAATGAAAGATGAAATTATTAGCCAGGGGTTAAACAGGAGATGAAATGACTCTGAAGTGTTTTGGATATAAGAGGGCCTTTATTTTTGGAAAAAGCAGGAAGATTCTCAAGACTGATCCTGGGTGGGGAAAATCTCTTACAGATAAAGAGACAATTGCTATCCTCTTCTAATCCCTGCTGTTCCACCCCAACGTATTTTAAGGATCATTTCTATTCTTGCACACACAATACATTGTTTCTCACCCACCCCCCCATTGCCTATGATTCAAGAGGCATAATAAAAAATATATAATAGTGTATTAATAAATAATGTAATTATAATAATATAAATAATATAATAACAAAAATATAAAATAAATGCTAGTTAGCAGCAAGACAGGCAAAACCATACTTGATAAGAGAAAAGAAGGCGTGGTTTTTGGAACATAACCCAAAACTGGCAGCCACAAACTTCTCTGATTTAATCCCAGACTGGGCTTCACACAATACAACCTGATCTAGCACTAGGGTACAAAGTAGGGTCTGTACAGCCAGCTGGCTTCACTCACCATCCTGCTAAGGAGACAACACTTGCTGCACTGAACACATGCTGTCCTCCTCCGCAGGCCACCTTCTTCAGGCCAAGAAAACTACATACAGCTCCTCTCTTTCCTCTCCCATTTATAACCTACTTATCAGGCTGGAGAACACATGTGGTCATCAGGCACTCATGAGAACCTCCTGTGTGTGGCCCCCTTTTTTTAATCAGCACCTTGTGCAACTGATGGCTTTGGAAGAGGAATCAACTCAAGGAGCTTGTCTGCAGCCAAGGAGCCCGGTTCTGACTCAGACTGCAAATATGGGCATTTTCAGAACAAGCCAAGACAGAGAACACAAGGGTCTACCCATAAGGTTGCATGCACAAAGGGAAGGAAAACTAACCCAAAAGACTTCACAGGTGTTTAGTGTGAGCAATTGCCCCAAAAGCTTTTGCAGGTGTCAGTGTGGGCATCCACTGTGTTTAGAAGGAACGTGAACCATGCTTATAGCAGCAAAATGCTTTCTGAGGCACAGTGAGCTGACATGGGAGTCCCCCAACACCACAGCAGAAATACCTGGGATCTTCTCTCGTCCATGATTTTCACTGGGGACATTTCCCCACCGTATTTCCTTCTTCAGCTACAGATGGAGGAACATACCATTTCTGAGCCCCAGAACAGAGAGATACACCCTAAGTCCTGAAAAAAGAAAAACAGTAAGATCACAAAACCTTAAAATCCGTTTCCCCATGCTGTGGTGTGGCCCATGGAACTCTCCCCTGTGCCACCAACCCCACCATGACCCAGCGCCGCAAGTCTCACCCTCCGGCTGCAGCGCAGCACAACACTTGTCCTCCAGAACAGCCCGAACAAAACCGGGCAGGGCAGAGAGAAAAGAAACAGGACCAGGAGACAGAATTAGGCAACTTAGGCCATTTTTGGTCAGGTTGGAGTTCATTAAAAAAATGAACCCAGATTTAGGTAAAAAACTCGTATTTCCTTTAGTTGAAACTTCAGGTCAGGATGAAGTATTTCTAAATGAGCCAGCAGATCAACTATTTTACTTCCTAGGCCATTTTTCATACTGTGTTATTGATTTTGTTTGGGCATTGCAGATTTTTTTGTGCACTGAATTTTTAAGGCTGTTTTTTCCAGCTCCTCATTAACGATGTTACCTGTAAGTTGAACTATAGCACCAGTTGCTCTAAAGTTTCTCTAGAGCAAGCGGTGGTCAGGGTGACCTTCATTTGACACAGAAACTAACATTCATTTCCCTTACAACCCGCTATAAAAATAATAAAATATGGCTATTACTATTAATCCTCTCAGCATGATTGCTGAATGATGAAGGCTATTAAAGAAGTTAAGATTATCGTTCTTTTGCTGAAAGGCAGAATTCCAAGAAAATGTATATTATTCGCTATTTAAAAGTTAAAAATTATCCCAAATAGAATTTTTTACCCATGCTGAGAGACGGGAATTGAGGATAACAAGGCATGCTCCATTACTGAGTAGTAGGTGTACAGCCACTACATTAAAGGTGACTCTGCCATGCTGAGACACTGAGCACCAGCCCTGCCCCTTCTATGAGCTTATGAATCATAATCACTTTTCAGTAACCACCTTATCATTCTTCTGGGGAGATTTTTATATTGCCCTGGCGACGTCTGCTTTACGTACCATAGTGATGGATCTATTAACTATTCAGTGCCTTCACATTTTCAGCCAGGCACTGTTGGTAGCAAGCAGAACCTCTGGGTATTGTCTGGCTTTTGCTGCCTTTGTGAAGCCGTGCTCCGAGCCCAGTTCCCCTCCACAGCCTGAGGATGAATCTGTTTTACAAAATTTCCATGTAATATATCCTCAATGGGCTTTTGACCTAATGTTATGCAAATCTTTGCTCCCCGAGAGAAGAATTGGAGAAAATAAGCTGAAAAATATTCCAGACAGGAATGTTACGTGTAAAAAATATATTAGGTTGGTTTAAGAGAGGACATCAAGGATGAATTTGAAATAGGGCATTATTTCACATGAGGTAAACAGACCATCTCTGGTGCATATTTAATTTACCTGTTGCTCCTGGCAAGTGTATATTCTTGTATTTCTGAGCATTGCTTCTGGTTGTGTCACAGACATAGCTTTAGCTCAGTCAGTGTCTGTGAAGAATAAATCCTGATTCATTAATGGTCAACAAATACCAGAGAAAAACTGGATAATCACTCAATGATTGGGCCAATGCTCAGCACAGTAGCTATCAGAACACTGTCACTTCCAATCTGCTTGAAAATACACACAGCGCTCAGTTCGGTCAGACACCACAAGGGAGAACGTCAGCTAAAATGAAGTAAAACTATATCCCAGCAGTGTTTATTTTTCCAGATTTTGCATGTCCTTCATCTACTCAGTAAAACCACAAATGGTGTCTGATCTCCCCAGGTTTCTTTTTGTTCTTTGTGGTCCTCTCTGCATCTCTGCTGGCAGAAATCAGACACTGCTCCGCTGAGTGCCGTGGCAGGAGGGGTGTGAGAGCGGTCCTTCAGCCCAGCATCGTCGCCTGTTGCCTTTGGTAGACGAAGCCGCAAGATACATGTGGCCTGAAATCTGATTCTGGCTGCAGGAGCAGGAAGACTTAACCATATGCAATATCTATGCACAATAAAACCTGAAAATCCATACCAGTCACATTTCCTCACATCAACCTCAGCCATGTCCCAGATTTATAAGCCACATCTAAGTGATTTCTTTGCTCGGAATGCATCCTGGCTAACACTGCCTTCGCATGCAACAGGCTGCTTTTGATTTAATCTTGATTAATTATTTTTGTCCAGCCATTCAAAGCCCACTCATCGGGGGCACTGATTTACGGTGCAGGGCATGAAATAGCCAGATTCTATTAGAAAGATTTGCAGTTACAAGCCCAAAGCATTATTTATTGGGGTTTCACTAGTAATTGTAACTTTTCCCCCAGCACCTGTGAGCGGGCAAGCGGGTTCTGTTTTGCATTTTCTGTGATGTTTTCTTCTTTTATTTACTTATCTGTTCTCACCAGCCTTGAGAGAATAACAATAGTTACAGGTATCTAACTACATACATTTAAATAAGACATAAACACTCCCAACAGCAAATGGAGGGGATGTAAGACAGTCAGGAGTTTCCAGCACTGAGCACACCTAATACCTGGATCTCTAGGCAAAAAGATGCGGGGCTTATTGACTTTTCATTTAATCAGCTAAATGTCCAGAAATAGAAGTGTTGAACCCTGACTTTTGTATCTCGCCAATCAGCTGAAAGCTTTCCAGATACACTCGAGCTTTTGTGCCAAGTTAAAAAAATGCTGCTCCCAAAGTTTCACAACCGAGATTTTTGTGGGAGTTAAAAATATACATATATTTGAACAAATATGGCCTCTCCTCCTCCCCTGCAGAACCGACGCCGCCTGTTTGCCTGCGGCAAGAGGGGAGGCAGGGGCAGTCCTGGGACATGATGCTGTGGACCAGCCCCCTCACATCCCTGCCTGGACCAGGCTTTCCTGCTCTGCTTCCCCCTTCTCCTCTCTCCTTTAAAAAACACCTTGTGGCACCTGATTTTTCTCTCTGATTCTTCTGGGGTATAAACACTCCAAGAGAAAGGGCTCTGGTTCTTTTTCAGATGAAGTTATTAAACAAAAAGAAGGACTGCGTGTACGATTGAGAGGCAGCGGAGGGCCCATGGGAGTCGGGCTCAGGAGGTCAAGGAACTCTCTGAAACTCAAACATCTTGGGAGAGCTCCTAACAGATGCCGTGCAGATAAGGTTTAAATCTTCTTCTGTGCTGCGATGCTGCTCTTCGCTGAGAGCCAGGAAGTTAGAGACACTGTCCTTGGTTTATTGCCTCCATTGAAATGTGGGATTTCTGATCCAAATTAAGAAGTATTTCAATATTTAAATGAATTAAGTCTAACTTGCATAAACTTGGTCAGGAAATGGGTCATTGCTGGTTTAAGGTACTGATGACCAAATTTAGGCTGCGAAGCCACGCTGCTATTTCATCACTTGCCCCATATAGACCAGCAGCTGCCCTGGTCCCATGGCTCTGGACAGTCACACACCTATGAGCCCTTCATTCCCCTCTCCGATACAAAGATCTTTGCATCACGTGCAAATAGAAAGCTCTGGTCAGTGAGAAACCCTGTTTTTTCCTCTGCACCTTGCCCTGAGGTCCCATCATTTTTCACAATCTAAACAGGACTGGCCTCTTTCACTGTGTACTCAGGAGCCCAGTGAGTAACGCGTAGGAAATGAGGGGAAGGATGCTGGCAATTCTGTGGCATCTTTTGTAATAGATGGGGTCTTAACCCCAGTGTCCTGGATAAACTCCAGTTCTGGTAATTGCATTCTGCATACTTAAAATCCCCCTGCAGTTACAAATGAATCCATTATTCTTCACTTCCTTTCCTAAATTGCTGTGCAGCTTTGCTTTGTGCTGCTGAAGAGTTGCTTTCTTTCACCTGAGGGATGATGGCATTTCAGGGCTGTATGAAATGGGCCTGAGTGCACAGTTTGTACAACAGTCAGTGAAACACTTTGGGATTATTCATAATTAAGTATCTGCTCCCTGTAAATGAATGGGTTTATAACGCTGGGTGAAGCAATACAACACAAAGCACCGCTTCTCTCTGTACTTGACAGTGGTAATATAAAACTTATATGGGCAGTAAAAGACAGAAGTTTTCTAAAATTCCCCTTACCCAGCTAAGCATGCAAGCTTTAAGTGACTGTCTCAGTCTTTACTTTCCCGTATTGTTATTGATTAATTGCTCTACTTCAATTTCCTTGTTCTAAATGGAAACATTACAATCATAACTCCAATCTCTGGCCACAATACAAACCGATTTTAAATCTTTAAATTGTGTCAGTGGGAGGAGGTGACGGGGGATGGAAGGAAAGCCTTTTATTTTTATTATTAATTTTCATGTGTTCCAGGATTTACTAATTTCACCCAGATGTAGAGAAACCACAAGGTATTTCTGCTGCAGACAAACCCGGGAGATGCTTCAGCATCATAAACTTGCTCCGGCATGATCTTGTCTCAGCAATGTGTCCTGGTAAGAAACATGAGGATATTCCACAAACATCAGAACATGCCAGTCTTTCTGGAGCTGAGCCAGTGACCTTTTTCAGCTCCAGCTGGTTGAGTTATAACTTTGTTCCCCTTCAAGACTCGGGCTTGTCCTTATTGTACTCATTGCCTGTGGCCTTCCAAGAATGTCACAGGCGCCTTCTGAATTTCCAGCCTGTCCTGGAAGGAGACGGTACCACCTAGCGGCTCTGTGTCCCATGGGAGAGATACACTTTCTGGAGCCATAGAAGGGGAGAAAATAGCCAGGGCTCACACCCTTGGAAACAGTATTCTTTAGCTAATGCTATTCCTTTGACCTGAGGCTGTTACACAAAAAGCAGAAGGTCAATATAATGGTATAAGTGGATTCCCCATGCCCTTTCCTTCTCTGCAGGGTGGGTCACAACCTGCTCCTCAATTGCTCCAGCACTGTTTTGATGAAGGCTGAGAATGAAATCAATAGAAAAGATTATAGAAAATTAAGTACGATGTGGCATCTTGGCAAAAAAAAGTATGCTTAATCTGAAACAGAAAAATGCCGGCTTAGGAACCACATGTGCATCTCATTTAGAAAAAAATCTATACTGTTATTAAAGTAGCCACAATGAGAGTATTAGCTACAAATTAGGTATGTGTACTGGGAAGCAAGCTTTGTATACTCCATGGGAGAGGGGGAGAAGCACGTCTTGCATTGTGGGACAGATCAAATAAGAAGCTGAAAGGTCTGAGGGCTCGACGCAGGTCAACTCAGGACTGAGCTTCAATGGTATTTTATACATAAACAATATTTTGTACATAAACCACAGTATTTTAAGAACAGTTCTCTAGCAAATAAAATGTCAGAGAGTAAATACCAAGTCTTTCCTTGAAGATTCGGACGGGCAGAGAACCCAGAATGACTAACAAACCACAGCCCACGGCGTTCTGCACCTCCAAATGCCAAGGACTGCATTTATGGCGCTGCTCCCTCAGAGGACTCCAGCATCTCCATGCAGCAGCCTTGTGGGGTTAGAGAGGACGCCCAAAACCCAGCTATGGCAGACTGTCTTCTCTCCCTGCCCAACCCATCGCCTGTTTCTGCAGGCCCTGTAGCAGCTGGGGCTGTTGCAAGGATCCCCTCTTTCCTCCATCGCCAACCCCATGTCGCAGGGTGGGTCCTCTGGAAGAGGGAATTAGCAATGATTTGCTCCCCACATACTCCTTTGCCTTCTCATCCAAGCTTGCTCCTCCTCCTCTTTCAGGAAGAAGGTGATATTCTGTCTTTACCTTGAATATTAACTGTCTTTTAAAGTGGCTATAACAACTGGTTGGAGTGAGCTGGAGGACTTCTCCCCCAAGCCCAGATACTGGCCTGATTCTGAAATAGGACATTTTCACAAGCAGTGTTTCAGCATTTTTGAAACTTTTCCAATTATTTTTTTTTTAAAACAAAACCGGGAAATGAGTAGTGTATTTTTTTTCCATGTTCCTCCCTGTCCTTCTTCCTTTTTTTTTCAGTGACAAAAGNAAACTTTTCCAATTATTTTTTTTTAAAACAAAACCGGGAAATGAGTAGTGTATTTTTTTTCCATGTTCCTCCCTGTCCTTCTTCCTTTTTTTTTTCAGTGACAAAAGTTAAAAGGGAAAAAAAAAAAAGAAAGAAAGAAAGAGAGGGAAACAGGAAGCATAAATGAGAAATTATTCTAAAATGGATTATTTTGATTAAAAGTCCTGTCAGAGCTTTGATACAAGAATGCCCTTTTACCAACAGTGTGGTGAGGAAAGGACCGTGGAGGACAAATTAGAGGAATATTGCCTCTGCCTCCCAGCCGAGTTAATTCTGTTAGTTAACTATCGTGAGAGCAGTATTTACATAACCACCCTCGGTGGGAATCGCAGACACAGTGCTGCTCCAGCTTCCCAGCCAAAAAAACACGGGCAGCGAGAGCTCTCAAGGACCTTGCATTTGCGCAGTGATTTAATTCACAGGCGTAAGAGCCTTCACAAGCCTGACCACAAAACGCCTGCACGGCTGGATTAGCCAGCTCACTCCTCCTGGGAGAGTTTGCAGGGGAAACTCCTCTGCCTCTCCCGGGAGCACAGAGGGCCGTGGGCGAGCTCAGAGCACCCTCTGCTGTAACCCTGCCGGTGCAAAGACGGACCGGGTGCGCATCTGGACACGTCTGCGGACCGACACACGGATGGCTCAGCTGAGTGCTCAGACCTTGCATGGGGCATCCTCACTATGGTGGGAGACCCACATCTGGTCGCTCCACTGAAGAAGCGCTGGCTGCCAACATCTGCTTGCATACTTTCAAGAAACACGTTGCCATGATTTCAGGCATCAGAATGCACTATCTACTACCTCTTTTGAGCTTCCTTTGCTTTTCTTGGTGGCTAACCATGCCAACAGTGAAAATGTGTGTGCTATTTAAAACATAAATGGATCTTAATTTAACTCTCAGCCATTGTCTCTTGCTTTGCCTACAGGCACTCAATGAAACAGTACCTATAGAATATTTATTCCTCATGAAGATATGTAAACCCTGCAATCAAATCAAGGGTGAAATCTTTCTGATAAGCCAAACAGATTGAGCTCTGTAAACCTCATACCATAAGGCACATTTTCCTGCCCTCGTATATTTATTATGGCTCTTTGCAGCACCCTTTCCAGTTTTTGCATTATCCTTTACAGGATGTGGAAGGCAGAACCATGTTTGCTATTCCAGGCTCACCGTAACAATGGAGTAGACAGAGGTTAAACCATTCACTCTCTGTTCTCCAATGTTCCTTATCTCAGCAGAGGTACAGGTCAGCAGCACTCATGCTGCTTTATTTCATTTGATTTCCTTTAAGAAGAGAATACGATTTCCATTCAGAATATCACTAAGAAAAATACGTCTGTTGCATTTAAGACCTCCACCTTTTATTCAGTCTCAGTGAAATAATAATCCCTGATCCTGTAAGTGAAATTGGTTTGAGCCCAGATGAATTAATGTGACCTTGTTTAGCAAGCATGTTTAAGAAGGCATCTGGCATGCAATGTTCTCCCTTCATTTTCTTTAGAGAAAATCCCATCTAAGCATATGCCTCAGGAAAGAGCACAGTAGTATTTCGTACTACATGAGACACTTCTTGTGCATTTAATATTTTCCCTGGTGACAAGTATGAATTCTTCCTCCTTAAATAAAGAAACTTGCCTTGCAGTCACAGCAACCGTCCACATGATATCCATTAATACGTTGCTGAAAAAAGGTCACCTTTGCTTTCAAAAGGAGGTTCTTCAGGAATCTCTGTTCTGCTGTCATCTGATTTCCTGCAAAAAATATGAAGATATATCCACAATAAGGGATGTATTTACAATGACCATTGGTTCCGTTTCAAACTGTTAGTTCCTCAACACCCTAGACATAAAAAAGCTGTAAAAGCAACTGCTTGTGAGAAACCCTTGCACTGTCCCATGAGAACTCATAGCTACTTATTCAGATTGAGACCACGGAAGAAGAGAAGAGAAAACTGCACTTACCCAGATTCCTTGGAGCAATTTTTTCTCCATAAGAAGTGAACATTAATTTATTGTGTAAATACAATTTAGGGTCACTCTTTAAAGCAGAGGTGATTACCCAAGGATGGAAGTATAAGCTATTGTATGCATTGAACAGACAAAATTATGTGTTCTCAGAATCAGATAAATCTATACCTTAATGCCCAAGTCAGGCACAGGGATCTCAGCAAGTACAATTTAAAAAGTAATTGAAACATCAATATATATCTTCACATTATTTTACTTGCAGTCAAGACCATTATCGTAGCACCTGTCAACTGAGCTGGTCAAGAGATCTTACGTGAGTGCACTGTACAATCCACGTTGACAAAACAGGTTCAGACTGCACATGCAACACTCACACCATGGCCAAAATGGCTCTCAAGTGCTCGCCTCAATAGTGACTGGCATTACTACAGAAAACGCATCCCTCAAAACCCACATAAGGAACCTTAAGTGGAGTTGCAGAAATAAAATAAGGCAGCAAATAGAGGATGCACTATTTAGGATGGTTCCCGATCCCAAAAACATGATGCTTCCATGGGAGTACCCTGCAGGCAACAGACTGAAGAGAAGGCACCTGGAGCCTAGGACTCCCAGGTAGCTCTGCCCCATCAGGTGCAGCAGCTCCAAGGATGTTGTGCTTCCCATCAAAGTGTAGATGGTTAGGAACATAGCCCAAACAGGTTTTTTTTTTTTTTTTTGTCTACAGAGGAAAATGCTTGGCATCTTTTGTTAAAACTTGTGTACAATCAGACTAAAGAACAAAGCTTTGAAGAAAAACTTTACTTGCTGAAAGACATCTTGCAGCTGACTCATTCCTCAAGATATGCGTACTTACTCGCCGCCCTGATACAAACCACTCATGCTGTGTAGTGCCCAACCCACTTTGATGATAAAGCACAGAAAATAGCTGCATAAGTAGCCAAGAAAAGCCATATGTAACCCTGACACGGCTTCTGTTGCTTCATGGTTCACTACCATGTCTTCATGTCTTGGTCGACCATCATCCTCAGATGAAATAGCGTCAACAGATAATCATCTGCTCTTCACGCTGCTCCCATGGCCATTGGGGCATTACACAGGGAGACATCCAGACGCCTTTCTGTGACACATTTGGACACCTGAGTGCTATTGGAGTTACCTGGACTTTCACTATAGCCTGATCTGAGCATCCAGAAATTTGGCATGGGAAGCATGAGATCTTGGATCGGGTCTTCTGGACACCACTGCAGTACAAATACTAAACAGTAGTAAATAAGCTGCATCCTAATGTGAGTACCTTCCTTTTGAAGTGGTTTGTTGATGAAGACCCATGACAGTAGAAAGGTAAGATTCACTTATAAATATTTATCATCAGTTATTCCTTCTATTCTCAAGAAAGAGAATATTCTATTTACTGAGAAAATAGAGTCTCATTAGACCACACAAAGCAATTATATGATGCTCATCATTTTTCATCTTTCATAGGTTCTTAATTGCTGTGGGAGAAACAGTTGTTGTTAAATAGCTATTTTTATATGATCCAGATATTATGTCTGTGTATTTGTGCCATTACTCTTAAAGTTTTTATCTTCTCGGATTATAGATGTGACCTTTGCAAACCATCCAGTTAGCAAGACATGTACAATTAAAGTAAAATGTATATGCATATATACGTATATATATACATGCAGCATACAAAAAAATGAATACCTACACAGCTCTCTAGTGCATCCTCTTCCCTCTCAGCTAAACCAAGGAAGATTCCAAAGGTGTGTTGCAGCTTAAAACTATAATTCTTCCCAACTGAATTGCTCCAGGCTTTAAAAATTCAGGAGTTCATTAAAAACATCATGACATCTAAAAATAGTAATTATACCATAGTTTTAAAGGTGACACAGTCTTAACTTGCCTTCTGAATTTTGGCCCTGCAGCTTTGTATGTTCAGTTTTCTTTTTGGAATCATCTACTGCACTAAATATTTACTTCTTTTCTCTCCTCTAATGAAAGCTGAGACTCTCATGAAACACCACAACTAAATAACCTTGAATCACCCCACCAATATCACGAGCAACAAGTCCTTCAGATCTTAAATTAGTGACTAAAGAACAAGGAAGAGTCTCTGGCAACTTTCAAATAGGACTCACTAGAATGGAGGTTATTCATCCAAACCCTGTGAGACATCTGTTATTGTGAGGCCCTTAAGAAAGAGCCAAGGAGGCCAGCCTGTTCTGAACCACAAATACCCGTTTGAAATGTCCCACTGATGAAGCCGCATGAACACCTTTGGTTCTCCAGCCCCAAAGGAACAACACGCAACTCTCTTCTGACACAGCTGAAGGTAAAAGCAGATCTTGAGGTTCCCCAAACAGACCCACAGTTGATGCAATTTGGCTAATCAGGAACTGAATCTATGGAATGGGCATGCAAAAATAGGAGAAAAGGAAGAAGGGAGCCAAAATAACCCAAAGACTTCACTCAGCTGAGAGCATTTGCCAGGTCCTTAAGGAAAAATCTCTGCTCCCAGCAGGCAAGCTTCACCTTGTCCTACCTGAACAAATGACATTCACCGTCCCAGTATATCAGAGAGGATGAGCTAGCAGAGAGTGTGATGAATTGCTGTAATTAAAGGAAGAAAAAGGCACCAAATCAGCTGTCAAAGAGGACCAGAAGACTCCGCCTGGGACGAGCTGATGCACAAAGTGCAGCTCCAAGATAGAGCTTCACCCCCTTTTTGGGATACTCCAGGCAGTAAAACCACAGGTGATCCCCAGACATCCTCTGGGTACTTCTGTCACAGCTGGGGTATTAATCTAGCCTGCAACATTCCCTATCCTCCTATTCCAGCCTCTGTAGGACAGCACTTTCAGATTGTTGTGTAATGCTGCTGTCTATACGACACCTACAGCAAGTGGAGCGAGTTGATACCACCGTGTGCTTTGTAAAGCTCTGTGGGATGCACTGGGATGCCAGTTGTGGCACACAAGCAAGAGCTTAATATCGCTGTACCACTGCCTGCAAATGGTGGTTGCTAGGAGGCAAACATCACATCAAGAAACCCGAAAGGAAGCAACAATTTCAGGTCCAATGTGGGGCTCATTGAAGTCTTTCTGTCGACTTTAAAAAGGATGCGATCTATCCTTTAGCAAAGGCAGTGGAATTTTTTGAAGAAGTAAAAAGGGATGTCACCCAAACGACACCAGGTAATAAGGGCAGAAAACAGCAGGCCACTGGAAAGGAAGAATAACTGGAGAAAATGAATGGTAACATCAAACAGCTTTAGCAAACAAAACCCCACCAGATAAAGAATCTGACTGGGGAAA
This sequence comes from Dromas ardeola, assembly GCA_013398915.1. Lineage (NCBI taxonomy): Eukaryota > Metazoa > Chordata > Aves > Charadriiformes > Dromadidae > Dromas > Dromas ardeola. Next base: position 1,083,440 of record VYZM01012925.1, on the reverse strand, counting down.
GTGAACAGTGAAAAACTGTATAAAACATGTATTATTTCCAGGTTCCCATGCCAGGGTTAAGTTTGGCAGAGCCACTGGGATTTTTCCACTTCCTGCATCACGTGGCCATTCTCACCCCAAAAATTCCCTCTACCTGTATAGTTGTATAAAACTGACACTGCCCTTTGCAACTTCTGCTCTCCTGCTGTGGCACCTTGCAGTGATTTTAGGTATTGATCTGGGCTCTGGGAGGTTTAAAGTTCACTGGATGGGGCTGGGGGAAAGTTTCTGGCATGTGATGTGAACCCATCCCAGCCCCGATCTGGACCCCTCTCCACTGTGCACACAAAAGCACCCTGGGAGCCCTGAAACACCGCAGCTGCTTTGTGGAAGCACAAACAAGAATAAAGGAACTTTCAAAGTGGAAAAAAAACCCATCAGACCTGGCTGAGACACAGTCACATAAACCCAATCTCTCCCTGCCTACTGTACCGTTGCAGGACAAGTCCTTTTGTTCAGCAACCCCTAACGGCTCCCTATTAATGAAGCCCCACAAGGGCTCTCTCTCCCCATCCCAGCTGAGGTTTGGCAGGTTTCTGGCTCCTCTCCGGCAACTCCAGCGCTGCTCGTGCTACAGAGTTCTTGGGAGCTGGGAGCATTGCCCAGCACAGCACCTCCCTTATTTTGAGGAAGGACAGAGCTCCTTCTATCTGGTGGGTTGTCTCCAGGCAAGAGCTGGCAGCCAGGACACCACAGCCAGACAAACCTCCTCTGCAACCAAACGCCTGTAATTAGTAAAGCGATGTCACTCAGGTCTCCTGCCACCCCAAATAACCCAGGTCTCAGGTGGGGCTGACCTACCATCCTTATCCATGTTGGTACCTCCATTTCTCTTTCCTTAACTTTATCTGACTTGTCTCTCAGTGACCGCCTGGGGCTGGGGACAATGTGCCACACACCCAGCACAAGGTGCAACACACCCGTGACCGCCCCAAGCACTGCGGGGTTTAGCAATCTCCATTGGCATCGTAAGTTGGGGGGTTTTGCTATTATTTTGTTTATTTATTTTCACTAAGAAGAAGACACAGAGAAATAAGATCAGTCTGCAACAGACTTTTTTTGTGTGATTGTTCTGATAGGAGCTTCATGGGGATACAAACATATCGCAAAACAGCGTAAAACAGTATTTTCATCACCTTCAGGAACTCCCTGGTGGGGTTTCAAAGTCTTTGCTCACTGCTGAGGTGTTCACACCTACTCTGGCCCTCTAGGGAGGAATAATTTCCTCAGGTTTTGACTGTGCTCAATAAAAAGGGCACCTCTCTTTTGCCAGTGAAAAAACCCAAACAACCCAAAAGAGAAACTCATGACTGTGATACATGCCCCCTGAGTGCTAATGTGGCTTTATCCATGTCACACAGAGTGTCCACCAGCTGCGGACTAGTCCTCTCATCTCCAGAAATAGTACAGTCTTCTCTTCAATATCCACGCAAATGAGCAAGGAACGATTAAGCATGACAGTCCAAAGAGGCATAAAATTGCAATTCTTTCTCCCAATAAAACCTGCTAACTGATTTTTAGCAGGCATAATGCACGGTTCCTTGCTCACGCACATATTCAAATATTTGCCCCAAATAAATAAATTATTAGAAGCTTCAGGGTCCCGAAAATTATAATCTTCACTTCATGGACGGGGGATTGAAGCACAGAACTCACCTACCTGGGACTGACAGGATCCAAACTTTGCAGTGCAAACTCAGCTTGAAGTTCCCAGCTTTCTGCAAGCATCTCATCTGCATGTTGTCATTGACCGCTGTGAAGCTCCCTCATACACCTATTACCTGAAATTTGATCAGGTGTGACAATAAGACAGGAGAGCCTTTACTTCAGTCAATCAATAAAGTGACCAATAAACTTAAATCAAGCTATTATAAATATTAGCAGATAATTTTAGATTTTATGGATGGAAAAATGAAAGTTAATTTTTAATGATCTCAGATTCAAGGAATCTTACTAACTGCTGGAGACATCCAATAATTCATGCAGGTGATGGAAGACCCAAACCTCTGTCCCACCAATGCTACAGTCCCACCATCATGTCCTGAATTTCCCTGTAGCTGATGGACCGGGAAGTTGCAAGGGAGCAGACCATTGCCTGTTCTCCCACTTGGCCCTTCTGGGGCTCCAAGTCCCAAGCAAACCCAACTGCTGCTATCCTAAGAAAAATTATAAGTGGCAAAGCAGAGGCTCCTAAATAGGAATTAGATTTAGATTGATTAAGATAGCTATTGCATGTCAATTTATTTAAATATAAATTGATTATTTAGAATGTGTTCATTGAAGACTAACAGCTCCTGAATGCAGTATAGATAACATGGCTAATTATAAAGTCAAGCAGTCATTATTAATATTTCTAATGATCAATTTGTATTCCAACAACATAATACCATCAACTTTAAAGCTCCAACAGTCATGGTAATTGGTTGAAGAGACTGTGCTCTACGCAGAATGCAATCAGCTGACTAGAGCCTGGCTGAAATAAGAGCTACAAAGCTGAGTTTTCTGGGACCCACAAAAAAAATTGGGAGCTCAGAGTCTGATGGAGGCAAGAGGAGCTGCTTCCAGTTTTTATTTTTTGGTAGGCACAGCCAGGAGGAGGCTGAATGAATGGGTCACAGAAAACCTGCTGCAATTGGGATACACACATGGGTCTACAAGGGTACATACTCTGGGCACGATGAGGGACCTTAATACAATCCCAGAGTGACAGAGAGGCAATAGGACAAGACAATAATCTTGTCTGTGTACAGATAAGATTTACTCAATTAGATATACTTAAATGCAATAGATTTCCATGGAAAAACACATCAGTTATAACTTCCATTCTGCATGTCAGTCGAAGGAGCAGCAATAATTTAATACACCGCACTTGCAATTCTCTACAGTCGTAGTGTCGTGTTGCTGGGTCACTGCCAGAAGGAAAGCAAACACACTTTTCTGAAGACACAATGTCTTGCAGTAAATTTGGACCAAATTAGATTTATCAAGCACTGGCACACTTCAGGGCCTGTGGAGAGGAGAGCTTCTCCCACCGGACTAAGGGACACCTCCCAAAGGCATCTTGCTGAGGCTGTCAGGACAGAGGCTCACATGCAGGTGCTGGGACTTGCGTGGAAATCAAACACCGGAGCCCTCCCAGTTTGGCTGCTTTTCCCCGGAGGGCCTCGCTGTGTGGTGGGAGAGCAGGAGGCAGGAGCTCGTGGGTGGGCTAAGCTTCCCTCCATCCCACGGTCAGAAAACCCAGCTGGACCATCAGCAACAAGCCCCTCTGCAAGCCATGCAAACCCCAAAGAGTGAGCTGCTGGTTTGAGCCCCACCGGGCTGGTGGATGGGGCTGAGGCACGGCAGCCGCTAATGACTTCCAGTCACCGTCCCCCTCCTGCAGAAGGATGCACGGTTTTCCTTGCATCATGGATGGGAAGGGAGTCTCTGCAGCAGCGTGCAGGAGCTTTGTGGAAAAGGCTGGGAAAAGCCCACCCTCAACATGGACGTTTATTTTGTTTTTAATCTTAGAGCTAGCTCCAAGAGCAATTCTCACCTTGATACACAAAACAAGCGCTTCTTCTCCCAGATTCTCTAATTCACTGGAAAGGCAAAGGCGGGACTCAGTGCAGGGTGGTGCCAGGTAATCAGTGGAAGGAAAGGGAATAGGGAAAGGAGATGTCCCCTTCCCTGTCCCTCCTGGCCCATGCATGCCACCACTCCAATGGGCCAGCTCTCATAAGTGAGGCCACTGCAGGGAGACCATCCCTGAAGGGCATCTCAGCAGAAGGACTCCCAGCCAGGAAGGACCCTGGGGTGAAGTTTTGGGCTGTCCTTCCCAGTTAAAACCAGCAGCCTTGCAAGGGGAAAGAGATGGATTAATGACTTGTTTCCTGGCACTCCCTGATGTGATGGATCAGAGCAAAGCAGGCACCAGTGGTGGTGGCAGTGCAAGTACTGTCTTGAGCCCCCTGCTTCAGAGCTGGGCAAAAACTTCCCAGCAGAGTTTCTGCTTCTTTCTATTCAGCAAAAATTGCCATTTTGACCATATTAACACATTTTTTGCAAACTGGTCAGTTTCAGCTCTCCACCTTCATCTGGGAGTTCGCAAATCATTTTACTTCCATACAGCTGAAACGTGTCCTCTTGGCTCTAGATTGATTTTTACATGTTTGTGTATAAATAACAATTTCTGTAGTGGTTTTATTTTGCATCGCAGTGATTTTTTTAATGTTTCATTTTTTCATGTATGATATTTTGAGAAGATTCAGGACAAGATGAAAGTCTGGGATCTCTAAACCCCTCATGCTACAGAGGTTTTCTTAGCTTACTGTACAACCAGCAGTTTGCAATAGCATACACAGTCCAGCATAAAGGCAAGGAAAGGCTTTTCATTCTACTGATAAATCTGTTCGACTTCTCCATCTAGAATGAGCTGAATACAGCATACTAAAAAAGATGCATTTTTTTTTCCCAGCTAGCTAAGGGGGTTTATTACTGTCTTCTGTAAGCGCCACTAGATTTGTGATCTAGTGACTTGTGAATCTCAATTGTTTTGCAAGACAAAGCTTTCCCTAAAAATTGCCAGCACTTTCGGTTTTATTCCAATCAAGAACTGGCATCTCCCCAACTCTAATTAACAGTGGCTATTTTTTGCCATCTCCAGTAGCAAAAACACAATTGGCCCAGAAGTAGAGCAGACACAGCTTCTGCCATGACCTGCTGGGCAGTCACCATTCCCAACATCACAGAGGAAAAAAAAAAAATCACACTAGACTTAATATATTTCTTTTTCCAGTGCAAAATAAATGTTGTACTAAATCACCTGCTTATCACTTACTAGGCATTTGCAAATAAATCCAGCCTTAGGTTTCAAGTGCGTCAGAAATTTTCCACCAGAAAACACTGATTAGATGCAATATACTCTGTGGGAACATATTGATTCTGTCTGGTCTTTGGGCATAAACCATGTCTGGCTTTTTACATGTCCATCTTCCCTACTTTCCTGGCTTCACCACTGCCTACCTGCCAAAATGCGGAGGGAGGTGGTTCCTGGGACAGTCCCACAGCTCCTGACATCCCCAGCACACCTCTGCCCTGGGTGACCTCCCCTGGGAAGGAGGAGCTCAAAGCAAACGCTCAGCATAGCAGCGCTGTCACTGGGAGATACAAGTGTGGATGGGGTGAGCCTAGTAACACCTCTCCAAAACAGAGTCTGAGGCCATGAAGAACATGGTTTCTTCATGGGCTTAGACCAAGTCACATCACAAAAGAGGGAGGAGGTAATGGTTGCAGATCCACAGGGGCAAAAAGTCTGGGAAGGACCTCTGCTGAGCATTTCTGGACTCCAGCACACCCTTGTCCCAGGGATCAGCTACACCTCAACTTTCTCAACCCATGTTAAGATGACATGTCCTAAAAGCCTTCTGAAGACTCTGTGGTCCTTCTCAGGAAATCCTCAGGGCACTTTGACAGCCCTTCCACCAGAATCCCCCTGGCACCCAGCTTGACACGGCTGCATTTCCCACCGCTCTCTCCTTCCCTTGTCCACCAGGGAGGACGGACTCAGCCTGGCCCCATCCCTGGGGACAGCCCAGTCCAGCATTCCCCAGCCCGCCTGCCTCCGAGTCTCTGAACTGCTCCCCTACCTAACGCGTGGGGCAGGATGTCACGTTTGTCTTTGCTTTGTTTTGCCAAGACAGGGTGGAAGGAAACTACAGAGAGACCCACAGTCTCCCTCCACTCTTTAATCTTCAGCCAGTATAGATGGTGTCAGATAGTCACCCAAATCTAGACGGACAAGAGCATTACTCAGGGAAAAGCTTTATGGCTCAATTGCTTGATGTTTCGCTCATTCAGAAACTAAATCTCAACAAAAATATATATGCCTTCTATTCTGGGACACCGGCACATCCTACAGCAGGACCGGACGCTGCAATGACAACACAGCACTCAAGTGTATTTTAGCCTTTAAGAAAATACACTCAGAGCTCAGAAAAAAACTTCAAAGCACAGTGACTGGTGAAAACCCGTCAGTGTTAACATCTGGCCAGTCGGTGTCTGATCTCTCAGCAGCATGAGGAGGTGCAATTGCCGTTGTCACCCCCCTGTAAACCTCTCCTGCTTTGTTGTTTGGGATTGCAGACAACCCCCAGTGGCCCCCCCAGCCCTGCCTGTGTATAGTCTAGCACTGCATATGTTAGCAATGAGCCGTCATGGCCCATTCTCAGAATATGAGCTCACTGCAGAAAATGAATCTATCTCCCCTTTTTATCCCTTGGCAAGGCAGGAGGCTGTTCCTGCAGCTGTGCTGGAGCACCTGCCTCCGGCTCAGGGGCTGCTTTCCTGCTCGCGGACCTTCGGAAAAGAGTGGACAGGGTCTCAAGAGCTGGTGCTGGAGGAGTCACTATAGTATGAAAGCTGCAGTGATTTTTCTTGTTTAGGAAAAGTCAGAAAAAAAAGCCAAAACCACAGGTCTACAGGGGACTGGCTCACACTGAACTGTGTATCAGGCATGGCGTCCAATGGCTGAAGCCCGTGATAGCCACCCTAAGCAAATCACACAGCACGATTTCACATGTAAAAGCACCTGGTTCAAGTGGAGCATTTTGAAAGCAGATGTGTTATGAATTGATAAGGTGTCAAATAGTTCTGACACTGTCTCCATAGATAATATCAGCACTTGTGTTTATGCTCCATCCCATTATGCAACTGCAAATCCCCAGCCAACTGACACCCCACGCAAGCACGCTCAGCTCGCAGCGGGTCCGAGAAAGGTGCTGGCTCGTCACCTCGTTCCACGCACGCCCAGCTTAGATTAGTCGCAGCAAATACTGAAACCTCTGGATGGTTACAGCCATTTGTCTGAACTTCATGGCACCTTCATTCTGGCATGGACACCTCTCCAGCTTTCAGAACTGGTTAGGCTTTGGTTACATGAGAAGTGGTTTGCTGGTCAAGCTGTTCCCTCGTGCAGATAAGCCTTCTGCTGTCTGTATGGTCCCTTCATCAGCGACTCCAGTTTATCTGCATCTGCACTACGACTAATATTTTCCAGGCATAGTGGCACAATTGTGAAGTGTAAATTCATATCAGTTTTCCTTTCCTTGAACTTTCTACCAGTACACCAAAGAAAAGAATGGAAGATTTCACTGCCATATTTATTTAAAGAAAAGTAATTAACCTCGTGGCAAGACTGTGAATCTCAGATGAGCCAGCATCTCATTTAAATGACAGGCACAGCCTTCCTTACCTGCCTGGCGATCCAGTGGAGTGGTGGCAATTGGTGACATTCATGCAGTGTGTGCCGAGGCTCCGGGAGAGGAAGGCAATCACCTGGAGCTGCATCAGGGCTCCATTCCCACCGCCCAGTGTCTCTCAGGCAATGGTTATGAATGCTGATGATGACAGCAAAGCAGGAGCTGAGACTCAGCTCTCATAATCAGGCAGCCCAGTGCAGCTTGAATGCCTACAAAAAAGCACACTTTACAAAATCAGATACATTCGCACTGCTGTCACTTTGCAAAGGATAAGCAGATACAGAGCATTTTTAGAGCAGAAGAGCAGTGGCTCATCAGGTGTCAGAGCAGCTTCTCAGCATCCTCATAATTTGTATGAACTCTTGAATATAATTTTCTCAAATTCCTGTGATAAACTGCACAGAAAAGTGCCTGGCAGCACCGAAAGCCCAGCACACGCCTCTATTTTGGGCAGGTACAGCACAGCTGAATCTGGAGCTGATCAGCTTCCAGATTCAGCGCAGTTTGGGTTGGGAGGCATCGCCAGAGGTCACTGATCCAGCCCCTGCTCCAAGCAGGGCTCACTTCAAAGGCGGATCAGGTTGCTCAGGGCCTCATGCGGAGCATCTAAATATCTCCAGGATCCCGCAGTCTCTCTTTCTAGTGTCTGACCACATCCATTGTAAAGACTTTTTCCCATATGTCTACTTGCAACTTCTTTTGCTGCTACTCATATCTATTGTCTTTCTGGATACACTCTTAGCCTCCACGGTATGTTCTGCTACTGACAGATGAAATGCTTTAGGAGGAGAGTTTTTTTAAATGGTAGAAACTAGTGACATTTTTCAAAAAGGGGGAAACATGCAACAGTGAGAGAGGACTCCGGAATGTTTTGTGATTACCCTCTCCTTCTACACAGTGTAGTGGTTTTGGTCAGGTTGGCCAATGACAAGAAAACAGACCCCCATCTCTCACTCCAAGGAGAGGAAGGAGAGAGATGAAGAGAGTTATGAGTTTAGAAAAAAATTAAACTAGTTTAATGAAATATAATAATAAAAAGGAAATAATTAAATAGATACAATATATGTAAATATATACACAACCAGATCAAGTTCCCAGGAAGATGTCACCAGCAGGCACTGGGGAAATTCCAGGCTGGACTCAGTGACAAATGGGAACTGGAACACACCGACTGGGATCAAAAGGCAGACGAGCTGATGGGATCCTCCTCAGACATCAGTCATGAAAAAAGAGAACCCTTGGAGAAGCAGTCCGTCAGCAAACAACCCCCCGAAGAAAAGCCACCCTGACCCCTCTGGTCCCTCAGCTTTTATACTGAACACGCCGGACTGGACGGAACACCCGATTGGTGGGTTTGGGTCACCTGACCTGTCCCCGCCTCCCCGCAGGTGCCACCCCTCCACGGGTAAACATCCGGGTCAGCTGACCCCGGTTGCCACGGCAACGGGTGTGAGCCGGGGCCTCTCCCTGAGCAGGAGGGCGGCCCTGCTGCACCCCAGAGCGGGACGAGCCGCTCCCAGCAAAGCATCCCACGCTGCAGCAAGGGAGGCACGGGAGAGCCACACGCCACGCAGAGCACACGGGTCGGTGGAGAGCCAGCCCACGTTGCGAGCACTGATTGTTGCTGATGGGATAACTCAGCGTTACTTAACTCTCTAACTGCTTCTAGTAGTTGGCGGCCTTGAGTCTTTGGTGATTGTCACTAGGCAAGGAAAACTGAATGGGATTTCTGTCCCATTCAGTCACCCCACTTGTGAGGGTCTCCAAAATCACCAGGAGTGTTGTAGCTGTGGTAAAGCCATGCCAGGGTTCTGCTGGGGTTCACCTTGCCTCAGCCTCTGCCCCAACTATCTGGCCACCCCATAGGAGGAGAAATTTCCCCTTTGCAAAATGTCTACAAAATTAAAACTCCCTAAGGAGAATGCAGTGCTGTGGTACAGTTTTGTAGCCGTTCATACGCAGTCCTCTCCCTCGTTAGAATGCAGACCGCCTGCCTGAGAAGACGCCGTCGGCAGGCAGGACTCCCAGCAGCACGCTTACGGCTGCATTAGCTGCCTGTTTATTCAAGACGCAAAGTTCCTAGAAATAGGTTAATTACTTTCCTTTAATTACACATTCTCTTATTAAATGCCAATAATAAAAGGGAATGTCTGCCCTAGAGATAAGATTATGCCACATTCATAAATCGGCTTTTTGGGACAGCAGATAAATGTCTCAGCCATTTTAAAATACAAATTTGTCATTCATGAGAGCAATAAATAATGCAAACAGGATGTGTGGTTACACTGACATTATCACCTCCTCGTTGCTTAAAGGCACCCTGGGCATGACTATGTGACACTATAACCTCAGACTCTGATAAATTATTGCCCATCACAATCCTATCTAACACAGGGGAACGGATGAGTACTGGAAAGATTTTATGGTTGCAGTTGCAGTACTTTGCAGCTGTAATACAATTACTGGAGTTATTGCTGAAGCAGCGAAGGATGCTGGAAAGTACGGGAAAGTCTGCATCCTCCTGGGAGGTAATGTGTAAAGAAACCTTAACGAGTATACCCCGTGGGGGATTTCCTACCCTGCAAGTATTTAAACTGCTAATTAATTCCTATTAAAACAAGGTCTTTTGTGTACATCAAAAAATGGTGCCTGAGGCTTTGAGCCTGCAGTGGGATCTCCTAGGACTTTGCACCAGCTGAGTCTGGCAGGCTTGGCTGAGACAGTATGAAGGGCTGATGAGTCCTTTAGTGGCCTCCATTTCGGGGTCAGAGCACTGTGCTCATGTCCATGGCTTAAGTCCATTCCCAGGCATGATACAACCACCAGAAAACTAGAGAGCACAAAAGCAATCAGCCTCCAGGCACAAATAAATTATGCATGTCTATGCTCAACCCTTACTTTGCATGTGCAGTAATACATGTTTCAAGATTAGCCGCCACAGTTACACATAAAACCTTTACTTTTAATGCCATACTTCCCTTGAAAACAGGGAAAAAGTTAGAGATAACCCACAGTCTCAGATCATTCATGAAAACCAGAGGCTGACAAAGGAGCCTCAGAGGCTGGAGAGTTCCCGGTAAAACAGGACCACGCTGTGAAAGATCAGGTTACTGGTACCCTGCCGGGGATGTGATGCTTGTTTTGTGGAGAGGTTCCTCTCCCCATCCTTCCTCTCCCTGGGAGAACACCTTTAGTTTTATACACTCACAGCTGTTTCCACGCATAATGTTTTTTTCAGAACTCCTTCTCTTTTATTGCCCCATAAAAGGCACTGACTGACAATGAGGTTGTCGTTTACCGACACAGTATGGGGCTGGCAAGCCCCATGTTGGACCAGCCTGGTTTGTTCCTGTGGATGCTGGATGATGTTACGTGGCACAACTGCTCCAGTAGCTCCATCAGAGATGGTGGGAGACGGGACATCCCACCCCCAGCCATGCCAGGGGAGGGATTTAATAACGGATTGGCACTCCTGCCCTGTTAAACCCAGATGCAGGTAAAGAAGCAGCTGCTCTGCTGCGCTTTGAGGCAAGTGCCACCAAGGCACCCCTATGGCCAAGGTAGGATCAGAAATCCCAAGAAGCAGAGACAGACAGACACACAGGCACTGTGAGTCATAGCAGACCCCCATGGGGGTCAGGGTGGCTGTTGGTACCCTGGACCAAGACCTGTGCCCCAGAATGCCCTGCTCAGCAATGTCCCAAGGCAGTTGACGTTGAACCAGGTGAAGAAGGTGGTTTATGAGCTTGGCTGCCTCTTCCAGTGCCCAGCCCTGGGTAGGAGCTGGCCTCATCCTGCTGCTTCCCTGGAAGCCGCCTCTTCATGAATAGGCTAAATTAATCAGCCATAAAGTATTCCCGTGCTAATCGCACCCTCGTGCGACTCAATTCAACGTAACACTGCCCTCTTGTGCTTCAACACATAAGGGGCCCTTGCTGTTACATGGTTTTTTTCATTTTTTAATTGGAGGGAGGGGCAATCTACAAAACCAGTTTTCCCCAGTTGCATGTAAAGCAATGCCTATGGTGTTTTATCCCAAGTGGTCAAATCATTTCAATTTCTCATCATTCTCAAAGCATGGGTGTCTGGCACAGTCTAGGCTAACCCATCCACTCCAGGCAGAGAAATTAAAAAGATGGGTAACGGTAATAAAATCAAAAGGAAAATAACATATAAACACAACTCAAAGTGGCGGAACAATGGAAAAAATAACAAATAGAACACTGCACTATTATGAAAGCACTTTGCCTCACACAGGCTGTGTTAAACCTTTTTAAAGCACTGGTTAATGGCAGGAATCCACATTTAATTAATACTCTCTTGAAATTTAGTTCTTTAGAGTCACATATCCCAGGCATAAAAAAAATCAATCCATCCTGATTAATGTTTTACCTAGAAATAACTACAACCAGCTCAGTAATCATGCGCAATAGCATGTCTGGGGCTGGAGAATTTCCCTCCACACATTCTCCAATAGACTATAGGGAGTACATTTTCAAGGTACACATTTAGTTCTCCATTATCCCTTGAGACCTGATGGGCAACACAGCACTTCTGCTGGGGATAAAGATTGCGGTAATACTGCTACACCTTCGAGAAGACATCCCATCCCCGAAGTCATCCACTGCTTCACCCATTTGAAGGATGCTGACCGAGGCAATCTTGGCCCTTGGTGGCCCAGTTACGGCTGCCGTGCACCCAACTCGCTGCCCTTCCTCCCAGGCTCCTGAAATGGAGCTGGAATTGGTGGGACAGCCCGTGGCAAGAGGCTGCGGACAGGCAAAGGCACAGGAGCACGCATGGTCATGAAGTCTGCACTACAGGATCTCTCCCTGTGCTTTACAATGCCATTCAAATGGCTGCAAATATCACCTCTTTCTTCTGCAGAAGGGACATAGATCAGGTCTGATTTTATTTCACTATTTATCAAACCTGCCTTGGACAGCACTTAATACCTGACAGAAATAGGCATTTAAAAAACTTATTTTTAAAAATCAGTGGATGCAATCCAGTAGCCATAGCATTCAAGCAGAAAGGCATTAGAAGCTTGCTGGAGGAGGAAGGAATGATGCTCACAGAGGAGAAGGAAAAACTGATAATGGCACAAGGGAATAGGTGCTTTTCTGACACAATACCGATTCCTTCTCGGGTATTGCTATTTAATAGATTACTTGCATAAGCATAAGAGAAAAAAAAATGAAAAGAAAACAAAATAGGTGCCAAGATACAGAAACAGACATGCTGCATCATTTTCTAATTGATTTTAGAATAGTCTGTCCCTATCCAGCTGCACACTCAGGCATGTACATAACTCTGTTTTTTCACGCCATAACCTCTAACGTGCTTAAGTACGTGCTCACCTGCCGTGCAGAGCAAGGCTGCCTATGTGGACCTGCACAAATGTTTTCTTAAGTTGAAACCTTTGTCCCTGGGTCCTTTGAAGAAGCCCCCAGGAGATAAACATTCATTCAGAAGGGGAAAGGACTGTAAGAGCACTTCAATCAATGGCCTATGAAATACGTAATCACTGAAGCTACACCAGCTTACGCTGACTGAAACAGGATGAAGCTCATTTGCTACAGTACAAAGCTATAGGGGAACAAAAAAACCCCTCGAAAGCGGATTCAAAATCCAGCTCTTTGTGCCCTTCTCGCTGTGATAGCAGAGCTGACAGTGGTTGATCACAACAGCCGTCCTCCCTCGCCGTCTAGACAGGTCATTACTGCTGTTTGCCCCAGCGCTTGTGAGACCTGGTTGGGAGTTTTCAGCTGGCAAGAGGAGGAGAGCAGTCTTCCTTGGCATCACCCACATTAAATATTGAAAATATTTATGTTAGGAAGAGACGTGGCTGAGGATTTGGGAAGCTCTTCAGACATTATTAAAATGCACTAAGTGGTTTGCTGGCAATTATCTGCGATGTGTCACTAACTCAGGCTGGATCTGGTACGTCAGAAACTCCTGCATGCATTTTTCTAAATAAAACCTAGATAAGAGAAGATGACACAAGTTTTTTGACCAGGAAACTTGACATTTCGGTGTTGACATCTCCAACTAAGTATTCATAATAAAACTTCCTAGGAAAGACAGACAAATTGTGTTGTGAAGCTTTTACTGGGCAGAGTTTAAGGTGTCCTTGCGTGAACTGATTTAAAACTTCTGCATTCTTCTTTTTCTACCAGCCAGAAGCAGAAATTCCTTCCAGAGTTACCAGAGCTCTTATTATACTAGCGAGATGATTGATTCTTCTGATAAACCAGTTAAAGCAAAATACAGCGTTGGATGAGAATACAGCAGAGTGACCTGCCTGACTGAGATTTAGTCCCAATAAAACTGATGACATATTGAAGGGCTGTTGAAGCCCTGACTAATATTGTCTTTTCTTTTCCAGTTGAGATGTCTTGATGTCACAACCTGTACTGTGGGGGTTTGTGGATCCTCATCAGCTAGAAAGGGGTTTTCAGCAGCAATGGCCTGGAATGCTTCCCATTACCTCCTGCTGTCTCCAGCTAGCGATAACTCTTAAGAGTTTGTTTCAGGTCTCGAACTTACTGCCATAAGAGTAGCATTCATCAGCTCAGGACTTGAGTCTATAATGTATTTTTCCTGAGGCTATACCTTAAGGCAATCTAGAAATGGAAGGGAGTAAGGATACCTACTTATTAAGTATGGTAGGGGATTTTTACTCAATGAAGTTTTAAAAAAGAAGATAAAATCCACCAGAAATCTAACTTGTGCTCTATTGCCTTCACCAAGGGCTTATAGTTTTTCCAAGTGCACATAAGATCTTGGCCAACAGTGGGGACTGTGAGAAAACATTTGAGAAGCCAGTGGAAAGGTTGCCCAGAGAAGCTGTGGATGCCCCTTGCATGGAAATGTTCAAGGCCAGGCTGGACAGGGCTCTGAGCAACCTGGTCTAGTGGGAGATGTCCCTGCCCATGGAAGGGGGTTGGAATAAGATGATCTTTAAGGTCCCTTCCAACCCAAACCATTCTACGATTCTGTGAAAGGGCAAAATTTGATACTATTGCCCAGAGTGAATTTACACTGGAAATGAGAATCATATTTATAGGCATCCTGGGCTGGACCCAGTTTTGATTCAGCTTTGCAAATAGGTAGCTTTAATATAAAGACTGTTCCATCTATAAAGGGGTTTTATGATGCGCTTTCCTATGGCAGCAGGGGATGGGATTCGCTGACCCCAAGGGCCCTCACTAGTGCAATGCTCTAACTTTCAACACCTTTGAAGTTTCTATGTTCACCTGATGGAGAAAAAATATGTATTAATTGCCGATCCTTGCAAAGGATCTTGCAGCCCCATCTTCTGAGGTCTCAGACCTGTCATCAGAACTGGATTGTTTTTGTGCTCCGGAGTCCGTGAAGGTTTTCCTTATTAAATGTCTTGGCAGTGAGTGCGGGTGTGGGAGCCCTGCGACTTTACAGGAGCTGCGGATGCTGAGATGGGGCTGCAGCTCCTGGGGGAGATCAGCCCCTTGCCGCACCATGCAGTGGTGTCTGCCACGTCGCATGGGGGACCATGGCATCCAACAGCATGGATCGGCCCACAGAGGATACATCATTTCTTTCCCTCGGCATGTAGGCAGAAACAAAAACAAAGCCAGGCAAGTAATATGGTACAAAAGCCTTTCTGAACAGAATTGTTCTTCTCGGGGAAAAAAAAAAAAAAGGGAAAAAAGAGAGAGGAGGTATCTTCCTACAACCAGACTTTGCCAAGCGTTGTGAGGAATAACTAGCAAGAGCAATCCATCTGTAAAGCCTTGATGGCTAAGAAGAAAGATTTTTATACATGCCAACTGCACTGTGGACACGTTTATAGGAACTTAAAGTGTTACTATGTGACAACAGAAATAGCTGTATGTTGGCAGACCTTTTTTAATGTGTTAAAGGGTCATTAATAATTTCCTAGTGTTCCAACAGTCAGATGTACTTGGTATCTTCATTTACTTATAACGTTCATACCAGCTCCTCAGCAGTCTTCATTTCCTTGGAAACAGCTGTTTTGCCTGTTAAGGAAAACAAAGTAATAGAAGGGGGGAAAAAAAAAAGAAAGTGGAAAACAATAAAGGCAAACACAAAAACTTGAAGGTTCTCGGTAAATACAGACCTCCATTACATACGTGCAATCAATAAGGTCACTTGTGTAGTAACTCACAACAAAGTACAGTTGACAATGTGTTATTTTTTCTGCTGGAGAATATAATGTGAGGCTGAGCATGCTAATGACTTTTGGAAACGGGCAATGACAAAGATTGATTAATATCAGTTGACAGCCTGTTCCACAGCTCTGAAGCAGGAATAGCAATGATTGATTCGCCAAAATGTGGGGCACAGACTTTAGATAATAGCAAGGCTACATCTGAGCTCAATCTGGTTTCAGAAACATGATTTAAGGGCCAAATGTTTAACAGTAGTTAAAAGCTTAAAGGAAAAGACAGAAGTGCAGCAATATTTTCAAAGGGCACTAATTTTAATGAGGTTTTTCATTGTCAAACCTGAACCTGTAGACCATTGAGTTTAGGACTAGAAAGCCTACATAACATGCAGAAACAAAAGAAAACAATGGGGGGGTGGAGCCAGCATATTTGTTTTCTAAAAATCAGAGAGACATCACCAATGATGAAACCCTCACCTAACGTCAACTACTGAAGAGTCATTTTCTGTGATGATGAGGAACAAGGCGAATAAACAGCCACAATTTGCAGGGCTCACTACCCAGGCTGCTAGAGCAATGTAAAGGAAATATTGCACTCCAGGCTGACAGGGATCCCCACATTTTTAGGCAATTGCACATCTGACAGAACATGATCCCCCTGGGAATAATGGGGGAGGAGAAGTAATCCCATCCTCACCTTGTGCGGCCTGAGTGGTAGGAAGTCCTGATGAAAACTGGACCCATCCTTCCCATTTCCTCTTACACTAATGAGTTCAGCTTTTCACTAAGCACAGCACTGCCCGAGCGCCCTGAGCCTTTGAAAAGCCAGACGAATAAGCGAATTTCTATACTTATGCTTCATTTATAATGATTTTGTCCAACACAGCATGTAAGAGAGGGCAGGAGAGAAGGGTGGAGAATTTCATGACAGATGTCCACCAAAGGGCTAGTCTTCATTAGGGATGTGGTCATGTGTGAAGAGCTGAGTTAGCTGACACGATGCTGGCTGTTCTACTTAGACCAAGCCAAATCGCAGCCAGCACTATGTCAGCTAATTGCGATTAAACTCCACTGCTAATCAAAGCAGAGCCTCTAAAGCAATTCCACCACCCGCCTCAGACTGCTGCAGCCACCGCCTTTGCAGGGTAACGCACCATCTCAGTTGTATCTCACAACGTGACAGACTGAAAGCTGTACAGTGCAGACCTAATTAGGAAAAGAAGGCGTTAAGATAAACAACAACAAAAATGTGAACGTTTTCACGGAGCACACAATCTGTGAAAAAGTGGACAAGCATTTGACTAGGGGAGCTTGGGGGTTTCCTGGGCTTCGTTCCAAAACGCATCTTTTAAATACAAGTGGTGGTGTTATGTTATTTTTCATAGCGAAGCTCATGGAGAATCCAGCAGGCTCCCGAGGAACTGAGGATGGGAGCTTCCCTTTTCACTCAAGCCTTTTAGGGAGCATATGAGTTTGGGGATTTATGACCTTTTGAATTATGTGACATTTATCAAGATGCTTCCAAAAAGAAATGTGAGACCCTCCTCCTCTGAGGTCAGCTCATTTATAAATCAGTAGTATCTCCAACTGACAGATTTTCCTTAATAAAATAAAGTGTTCATGGTGTGTAATGACAAGCCAACCTTTTAAGATGACCAGCCACCCTTAAGTAGCAAAGTCTGCAAAGAACCCTCCATCCTGGGTAAGTTGTCCCTTAGATAGGGCACTAAAGAATTCCTATGCCTCTTCCTGGGGACAGGTTACTGACATAACGAACTCCTTTGCAGCAGTAACTGTGCCAGAAATGGGGATGGGGGCGCCAGACCGGCAGCAGTACAATGTTTTTATTGGTTGGCTGATACCCATCTCACCTTCCTTTGCGTGGCATGGAAGGTCTAAATAAGTTATCATCAGGCTCCTTCTGCCACCTGTGGATAAAGGCAGGTGTCCTCAAAGGTGCTTTGTTTCTCCTGCCCTGGACACCTCATTAATTGTGCTAGTGGACATAGCATTTAAGAAAGGAAGAATCTGAGGAAAACGATACAGCGAATTATAGTTGCAACACTCATGCCAAAAAGCAGTCCTTTTATAAAGCATAATCTGTCAAGCCAAATGTGGTTACCAGCTCCAAATACTCAAATCAGTTCAACCAAGAGAAGAGGGGAGTGACCCACAGAGCACCCTGTAGGAGATGGGTCTTTTCTCCCAGAGCCTGTCCTGAGGTCTCCTTGGCTCCAGTGCATCCGTTTGCAGGTGCATTTACCATACAGAGCCTCCCCTTGTGTGCATCAGCAGTCGGCTCTGGCGTTACCCCACCTGCATGGAAAAGTATGTGATGACATTTACTGTCTTCCTTGGTTTTTAATATGTTTCCACAGGATCAGAGGCCTTGGTGATTGAGCAGGCAGCATGATGGGCAGATATTGAAACAGAAGCCACTGATACTGCATGTACATCTGACTTGAATAATTAGTCAAAATTCAGACCACTGGAAGTTATTTCATTTAAAGGGAAGTTTATGGGTCAGGTAGCTCCGTTGCAGTGACAACCACGTGAGGTCCAGCTTTCTTAAAAAAAAACCAAGGATCAAACCACTGATAATTACCCCCTCCTCATGGCTACAAAGCCCTTTCTAAGTTCACATCTCCCCTCAACACACACTGTTTCCAGGTTCAGCAACTCTTTCTCTTGTCTGCAAATCTACTCATGTGCCACTTTGCAAAAAAGAGCGTCTACCCAAGCTCTGGGATTTCAAAATCCTAAACAAGGCTCATTTGGCTTTTTTTTTTTTTTTGGTGGGGCAGGGAGGAGCAGTTGGTCCCTGTCTCTTACAGCTGTTGTATGAAAGGTCGTGGTTAAACCCATTAGTCTTGATAGGGTTCAGCTCAAATCATATCATCATACAGTTCAAAAAAGAGCCCTGACTATAGAAATGTTTCGTACTGAAATCATACTTTTTAGGACTTTGTGAGCCATCCCTGAAGTGAACTTTCCCTTAGAAATCAAGAGAATTGATTTTGTTTATGCTGGACACTTTTCGTGTGGCTGCATGGAGGATGCTAATTGACAAGTCAAAATCTATACATGGAGTTTGGTAGAGAATACCTTAAAAGTTTACATTTAAGGGACAAAGTTAAGTGGTTATAGATGTCACTCTAACATTTAATACCAGAAGCAATCACAAACAGTTTTTAATATTTGAGTTCACAATGAAAAGCTACAGCAAAAAGAATACTTACACCCTGCTGCCATAAAGCTCTTCAAGGCTCAGTTTCCCTGTTCTGAAATGAAAAGATGAGAAAGGTCAGGGAGAGCATCAATTAAGTTTTTTTTCTAGACTAGCTACAAGTTTTAAGACTTCAGGAGAAATGTTGTTTTTATTCCCACTTCCCATTGGGAGGGGTACTAGTATGTTTTTGCTCGAAGTGTGACTAAATCAAAATGTTTATCTTTACCACTAGTATCTAATCAAAGTCTACAAACAGAAACCAAGGAGGCTTTTTGATGCCTAATCAAAAAGTTTGTTAGTTTCTACAAAATATACATGAGAACTTTTTGTATGGTCAAAGCCAGTTAAGATCTCATCTGAGACTTACTCTGTGGTTTGCTTTCATGCACAAAAGGGCATAAAGTTCCTGCTAATGGAGAAATAAGAACAATTATCTTTGGAGTGAGTCGAGTTTGAAATACCTCTGAACCATACAAAAATGATGTTTAGCACCTTCTTTGTGTCCTTACAAGACATTAATGAACTCAGATTCTGGCTTTCAAAATCAAAGGAAAAAGCTGACCTTTGACAGCCTCTGGTGATAGTAACCCATATGAATGATTTAACTGTAAGATTAACCAGGGTAATGAAGTGGTTTAACTTTCATTTAAGGTATCCTTACTGTGATGTATGGTATGCTTTGCAAATGCTTAGGTGAATAGTGTCAACCAGTTCTTCATGTAAGCAGCCACTGTCGTACTCCCCTGTTGACCGAGAGGAGAAACCCAGGAAGCTCCCAAGGACAAGAAAAATGTGATTTTACCTCTAAAAGGCTGAAGAAGGTCCAGTGGCCACTGCACACAAACAAAAGCAGAAGATCTGCAGGGTCTTCTGAACCTCGGTGGTTTCAGGATGAACAAAGTTGATGGTTAATTTACGTTGTAGTCAAGACACTCAACCTGATTCTCAAAACCAAATATGCAAAGGGAATGTTACAAACAGTACCAAAAAGAGTGTATAATGCTGCAGTAGAAGTCAACCAAGGTATTTATCACCAACATAAACTGTATGGTTAGAGTCGACGGGGCAACCTTACAAACAGATCAGCCACTTATCAAACCAGCCTTCTTCTGTAGCTTTACATACACCTTCGGGGGCAGCACTCAGAGGAGGCGTGAAGCGTCACTACAAACCAACCTGTGGTGTGAGCAGAATGATGTGCACTAAAGTTGGGCAGGTACTCAAGAGCTCCCATTGAAGGGCCCTTGGAGGGACTCCTGGAAAGAGCTGGCCCCACTGGGCAGGGGGTGCAGGGCTCTTACAGAGGGAGAAGTTACCCTGAGGAACGAGTAAATAAGACAGCTCCTTTTTCAAAATAAACATATTTCTGGAGAACAGCTTGGCACACAGACTCACGTATTTATGCATATAAATAGTCACTGCCTAAGCTTGGTTTGGGCTCTTCTGTCTACAGAAGACTACATTTTTATGAAGTGGTTCTTAAGCTGTGAAGATATGAAGGGTGAGGAGAAAGGGAGGACATTTCCTAGGAACTGCTAAAAGCACAGTCGAGGATATGCCTGAAGACAGTCCAGGAGGTGGGGTGGGGGTAAGCAGCATAGTGCTGGAGTTGGAAACATCTGGCCAAGAGCAGGAGGAAGAAGGAGATAGACTGGGTAGAGACCATGGCTGCTGGGAGCTCCTCAGCCCTACTGCCCACTGCCAGGACCCTGCTGAGCGGCTTCTCTCTTTCTCCGCTCTTCCTACTCCATGTAGTCCTGTTATTCCACTCCTCCTTTCTGCCTCTTTGCTTGAACCCCAGGGGCTCCTCCAGGGTACATGGGCTTCCCAGCAACATCCCACTCAGATGCATACAACAGGCGCACACTTGCCAATTAAATAGTGCTGAATCAGATGGGAGGGAAGCTCAAAGCAAAGACTTCGCAAAGTGCATTAACACAGGGCCCAGGGCCTCCAAACCAGGGACTGCTGCAGTGAGCCATGGTGCCCACAGCAGGAAGGATGCTATTGGACAGATACAGGATGCCTTGACGTGATAGCTTCTTGTAAACATTTTATTATGAAACTTGTGTTATTTGAGGTTCTTGAGCTTTTCCGTTCAGGTGACTACAAGAAAAACCCTTAACTTCAAGGAAAAATAAAATTTCTGCTTCTTAGGGTGCCAGAAGCAGATTTAAATTTGGATCTAGGAGTCCAAAATCCTCAGAAAATACACTCAAAAGAAAGCTAAAGCTATCTGAATTTTATCTCATGAAGTCAAAGCTTTTCATGATTCCCTGCGATTGTGCTCATGATTTTTGCAACCTAGGGCTGGGGGTTTATTTTCTCTCATTTCCTAGCCTCAGGGAATTACTTAAAGAAACTTATAGAAATGGCATTTCTATAATAGGGAACAGTCCGGGACTGGTCAGGCTGAGCAGCTGTGCCTCCCCCGTTCCCTGCTATCTTCCACCTGGCTGAGTAATTACCATCCTGCATTGCCTCTTGTTCAGAGGATGACGTTATTCCCCCACCGGATAACAAGGTAAAATCAACTTTCCTCACAAATCCCATTATCTCCTGGAAGATCCTCTCGGAATGCAAATCAACAAGTTCAGCAGAGACAGGAACCCAACAGCAACCCGCAGCCTCAATTCAAATTAACTCCACGCTGCAGGATGAGACAATCTGGATTACTGAGAGTTACCTGGGCAGAGCAGTGACTCTGCATCTTATGAGCTCTTGTTCCTCAGATCAAAGAGGTTTGATGGGCATTTAATTAAAAGATAAAGTAGTCAGCCATAAAACACCAGACTAACCTTTCGAGTATGCAACTCAAGTTACAATTAAAGAATGACTGTAATTGTCAGATTTTTGGACTTCACCGGCAATACACTCCATCATTAAGGGATAAATTGACTGTTGAGAGCAGTTCCCACCTTGCTGTCATAGGGCAAGCTGGTTCAGGTGGTAAGAGCTCACTTGCAATGTTGGGAGTCTCTTCTTCCTCCAAATCCAGCGAGACTCCCGGATGAAATTGTAGCTGCCCTTGTCTTCTTCCAGGACCGCACCAGAGGAGTGCTGGTCCCCAGAGAAGCCACCCTCACTCTTACCATACACATACTTTCTTGATGGGGTGTTACACTCCCCCTTGCCCTGGGGAAGGACAGCCAAGGAGAAAAGCACATTTAGAAGACGTACGTATGAACACTGGGGGTGCTGTTAAGAGTGTGCTGTGAAATGTGACTCAGACTTCAATACCCCGTTACCTTCAGTAACCCTGCACCAGGTTTTCTTTTTCCCAGCACAGTGATGCAACTGTTCCCTCCCTGTGCAATGCTGGCTGAGACAAGGTGCTAGCAGTTTTTAAAGGCAGTTAACAAGATCAGCTTCTATGTCTCCTCCATCACACACGCTGGCTATTGGTATTCACTGGTTTATCTCATAGGAAAACCCCAGTGCCTTGTCACAGCTACACAACAGGACAGCAAACTCTTGCAAGTTAACACCCAGCAGAAATGTGCTTTTCTTTAAGAGAGACACAAGCTGCACAGGGAGAGGAGCAACTCCTACCAGAACAGCTGATGCAGTAGGAAAAAGCAAATTGACTCTCAGGTGCAGAAGCCCCTGAGATCTGCCTCAGCAGTGAGGTCTTCTCCAAAATAGCACAGTTTGAGAAGTGTTTCAAACCAACATAGAAGCCAAAATCAGTCTGCTGCCATCTCTCACATGTCCACAACCACTGTCTCGGAGCCCAAGAAATCAAGGTACCAAACTCATGTAACACAGCACAAAGCCAAACACCTTGTTAAGCAGTGCCAGAGGAGGTCACCAGTGGTCCCCGTGTCCCCCAGCCCTATGTGCCAAGTCCTTGCTCCAGCGTTTTGCTGATCACTTCAATTGCATTTTTCACGTATTTGGTGCTTAACTGTGCTTTTCTCCAGTGCATCCTCTTACTCCATCCCTGTGTATATTTACAGTCTGCTCTGAGGATGATTTACATTAAAACCCCAGTGTTAACACAGTGAAACCTTTTGCATGGAAAGGTCCAGAGCCATAAAACATTTATGGCAGAACAAAAATGGTTTCCTAAATCTCTGTCTTACTTCAAGACACAGAAGAGGCTATTATTTTCACTTTGCCCTTTGGATCTGTTTTTTTCTCCTTTTCTCTGGCTGAGTAGCATTGTAATCTTGGAGGAACGAGTCATTATCCAGCCTTGATAAGAAGGGCAGAACCACTCCCTGAGCATGTAGAATTGAAGTCCCATTTGATACAGGAGCTGTGATACTCTTCATACGTGTGTTTCAGTAATGAAATATTTCAAAAATATTAAAGGACCTGAAGATGTTAAAATGTCTGGACGCTGGCAAGCTCTTTGATAAGTTAATTTTGCATTCAAAACCAATGAAGCATTGGACAAAGTGACACAGGGTCCAGACTTACCCTGGATAATTCCTTTGCTGTAAGACATTTAAATTAAATCAGTTAAACTCTGACTGCGCTTAGTCATTGGGGCGTCAGTGCTAACACAGCATGTTAATTGAAGCAACACTGAAAAGTATTTTGACTTTAACTTAGCAAAAGATCTACCAGCTTAGCTGTAACCAACAAGCAACGGGTTCACACTGCGAAAGCTAACTTAAGGGCTTATTCTGAAAAAATAAGGTTAGCTAACAAGAGGCTAGCAGTCAAAAGAGCCACGGGGGAAAATGAACAGGAATTTGTGGGGAGGGGAGAGAAAGCACTAGGGAGAGGGTGTCTGCAGAGCCCCGGGTATGCACAGGGGTGTCCCACTGCTCTCGGTCCCAACGTGCCCCAGCCCCACTGGGGTGTTCGCAGCACGAGCCCCTCTGAAGGTGGGATTTCTGTTGATGAGTAAACATCCTGCAGGACGGTACCCAAGCTCCAGAGGGACATATTTTGCATTTAGAGGAGGAAGAGATTAAACTCCCTATCCAGCCTACCATGCAGTGAAGATATATCTGCTTTGAGCAGGCACTTGATTCAGAATGAAACTTAATGGAAGGTGGGAGATTTACTCAAAGTTTGTCTCCAATTCAGTCGTGTCATTTTAGGTATTCAAAACTATTTAAAAAGCGAGTAATCTTCTTGTTCGGGAAGGTATGTGCAGCCCTATAAAGCTGCTTTATCTCCATATTGCTATTGCCACACAGAGCAGACTTAACTAAAACCGTTCGAAAAGTTGCCAACAAATCATCTCTCTGTCTTGGTTACAACAATATTAATGTATTTGTTTCCCTTGAAGAGTCCAGCCTTTTTTCTCACTGAAAGGAACTGAGCATTTCTCCTTTTCTTCCAACTTCCATCATCATCCCGCAGGATGGCCAGGCAAGAAAGAAACTGGGTGGATTGAGTTTTCAGACCTTCAAGCAGAATCTTCCAGAGTTTTTCCTTCCCCCTGAAAATTTCCTTTGAATTCTGCAAAGTCCTTCCAGTGTAATCACGCTATGCATAAACCTGGCGCAGCTGGGATAATCCCTACCCACAACTATTGGAGAGCACAGCCCCTGGTTTTGTCGTGTCATTAGCATTTCCTTCCCCACTCAAACCCGACACTAGTTACACAAACATAAAACTGCTCTTTCCCTTCTTCATAGCACTTACTCGGGGCCAGGTTTGGCAGAGATGCAGAAGGCGGCAGCAGAAGAGCTGCAGAGGTACATGAAAACAGCATCAGGAGCTCCCCTTAGCACCCAGCAAGTTATTCACCGGAGAGCTTATGGATTGCATTAAAGAAGGTTGTTTTTATAAGCATCCTAGTACCAAAATCTCATTTATTTTTAACTTTCTGAGTAGGATGAAAGGTGATCAGATCCAAATAGCAACCATGAATTTTTAGTCCATTTAAAGTCCAAAAGCCCTGGGGCCTGTTGGTACTGCAATCGTTAGCAGAGCTTCGAGTAATCAATTGCTCTCTCCGTGTTTACGCAAGTGGAGCTGATTGATTACTCACTGCTAACGTGACTGACAACGCTGCAAACATTTTTCTGTGGACGGTTCTCCAAAGCAGCCGGGGTCTGAGGCTAACAAGTGCTCTGCCGAGGGGAGGGTATAGAAGCAGGGCAGCAATTTTTAGGTTGTTCAGGGCAGCAATTTTTAGGTTGTTTAGGTTAACATTGGAACTCCGATGTTCAAGTGGTTTGAGCCTCTTGAAGCCCCCAGAGCCTTTGCGGGGTGTAAGGCACCATCGAGGTCTCGTGGCCAACGCATCTCACCTTCAGCAGTTAGAAACAAATCGTCCCTTCCTTCCACATGACATCTTCAGGGATGTCCTGCCCATAAGTTTTGTGAGGAGGGAGAGAGGATTTGCTGTCTTATCCTCATTCTACCCAAGGGAGCAGGAGGCAATTCCCCCTTCCCTCTTTCTTTAAACCTTCCCATCAAAAGCACTCTTTAGGAGATTGTTTATAGTGCAAATTTTACTGGTCCTACAGAAACCCAGGACCTCCTTATTCTCTGTTGTCTATTACCGCCTTTTATTATTTTATTTGCATATGAAGGAATACATCTCTCTCATTTATCTCTCCTGTAAAATCTACGCTTATTTACAAACAGAGAGAGACAAGTTCACCTCCAGGCCGTCTGGTGGTTGGTATGAACTGACGTCCTTGGTGACTATTTCAAGCCTGAGACTGAATGATGCAGAGGGATTGACCACAGCTCCCTCCCCAGTAGAGATGCTTTCAGGCAGAGGTGAAGCCCAGGGGCAACAGCATGCTTATTATTATATCAATAAATTGAACGTTTTTTTCTCCCAAAATGCTGCTTTTGGGAAGCAGGGATCAACAAAAGCATCATTTTTCTCTAATCAAAGACACCAAATAATTAAGAGAACTTTTTTATGCCATTTTCGTATTTCACGCTGCCTGTAATCAGAAACCCTGGCAAACAAATAAAATAACCCAGAGTCTTTCTGGCAAATGGCACAGACAAGACATCTGAACTACTCCCAAGTGCCACAAGCTTTCTCCAAGAGCCTTTTACAGGACACTATTAATTGAGATCGCAGAGAAAAGTGTTGGCAGTTACTGATGATTAGAAAACACCACCAGCTTGATTTATATGGATTCTTCCACTACTTTGAGACCAATCCCAGTTTTAAAATTAAATTTCTGTTTGTCTCTGCTGTCCTTTTTAGCACCTTACACAGCAAAAACAATGCCAGCAACAAAAGCAGTGAGGTGCTAAACGAGGATGCTGATTAAACGTGCACAAACAGGCAGAACATAACTAACAGCATAAACTGTTTTTCCACCCAGACTCTCATGTCAGCTATAGCACAGAAGCTTTCGTAGCTGCTTCCCAAATATATTCAAAGCGAAACTGCATTATTTCATTCTGACTGCATTTTTCAAGAAACAAACCCAGACACCTTGCAAAAGCCAAACAGATCCAGAAGATGGTGGATAAACTCCCACCACTTCCATAGGCTTCCCTTCACAGCTTGGATCTCTGATGTTCTTACACCCACATTCTCTAGCAGTAGGAAGACAGGTCTTTTTTTTTTTTGCTACCTTTTGGGTTTTTCCCTTTTATATTTAGAGGAAGGTTTTTCAAGCAATAACTGTCTCTTACTATAAGCATGTACAAAAATAATTGTACTCTCTATACATTACGATGTTTGGAACAGTAAAGTAAAAATTTCTAGTGTCTTTTAACTGCAACAGAAGGCAAACAGTAGGAAAGGTGATGGGAGGCTGTGAATGCTCGATCAAGTACTCACAGACACCTCCATCTTTTCCCAAGCAGTTGGACATCACCGGTTCTTTGTTTCTTTCTTTCTTTTTTTTTTAAATTTGACCTTTCTTGCTCCTCCTCTCCCAAGAAGTGGCCACATTGACTCCAAGTGACATTTCAATCGCAGAGGTAGGTCTCAAGCACAATACATTATTAAAAAAACCCCACTAAATCAGAGAATGCCATAAAACTTCAAACGCAGCAGTTCTGATGCCATTGATCAGGAAAACAAAATCCTTGCTACAGACAGACACATTGGCTGGGGATATCTCACTGAAGGATGCATAGGGAAAGGGTTTTTCAAAGATGAAAAGAATAAAACAGAAACTTCAGCAAGTCAAGAGTTCAGCTGAAATACATTTCCATTCCCTCAAAAAGAGAAAAACTGCTTTTCTTTCCCAACTGACACCTTCATGTGCCATTTCAGACTCTCATATTCCCATATGTAATTCTACAGACAATGAAAACCTGTGCATATGTCCTGCCAAAGCATCACCGTGTGATCTTGTTTACCACTTGGCAACACACTGACGGGGCAGATCTCTCGCAGCTATCCCCCTTCTGACGATACAGCTGAAAACTCCAGTGTGAATGGGAGTATGCTGCAGATCATATCCTGCAGTCATGCAGAATGCAGAATATACTGCAGTCAAGGAGAATGGCACTTTTCACCATTGTTTTTGCTATTCTGGATATTCATGCAAAGCTTTGCCTAATCATCTGCTCAGCTGTTTAGCAACAACATTCTCAATAACCATTTAATTTAACGATCAATTTTTTTTAATGAATACTTTAATTACACGCGGTTGCTGGAGGCCCTGCCAACAATCAGCCGGTCTGAGTTTTAAAGAAGCAGATGAAAGAGTACTGGATATAAAAGGAGCCTTAGTAGTGTATGTCACTAAGTGGATTACTCCAAAACCAGCACGATACAGAGTAGTCAGAGAGGGACTGAAGTCCCTACATCAGATTCTAGCAAAGTCCTTAGCACACCAAAGAAAGGCTCTGCACACTGTGGCATCAAATAAGACTTAAAACTCGGAAAGAAAATGGCAATACTGGCACCCTTGTTTTTCTGTATTACAGTAGCTTCTCGAGTAGTGCCTATGGCATCTCTCAAACCACCTCTTGACTCCATATGCACCCTCCTCTGATTTCAGCTGCACGGCCACAGGGTTCTCCATCCCACTGGGTCCCCAGCTGCAGGGGGATGCTAGCCCGTGGCTCACAGGGTCAGTAGGTGGGTCAGCCCCAGAGCATCCTCCTCGGCAGGCGAGAGGAAAGCAGCACCTTCCCCCACCCTGGCCAGCTCGCTCAGGGCTGAGGCAGAAGCAGGTTCATGCCAGACATGCAGCTGTGACAGAGCTACCCCAGAAAAGCAACTCTGCAACATCATCTCTTCTATGGCAGAAAAACCTTAACGAAATTCATCTAAGCAGCCAAAGCCCTCTGCTCAGAGCTGTACCGCCAAGCCACCAGCGATGCCTAAGGACAATGGCAAGTCCTAGCACTCGTCTCGATCCCTGCAACCCAGCACCACAGAGATGTGCCAGGCACATTTTCAAAGCCACATGAATTTGAGGACACCAATCCTAATGTCCTCCATAGGACCAGCTTTCATCCTCAGGATCGATTCCAATTTCATCTACGTTTCAGTAAAATACTGCTGATTTCAATGGAGACATCCTGATAAATGCCAGCGTATACAGACGCAGAAGCAAATCTTCCCTGCAATCACCCAGGGCATCTGAAACCAAGAGGCATCTTGGCAGGATACATGAATGGCCTGATTGTGTCCATTTTCAAGAAGGAATACATATGTATAGTGCTGCGATCCAGCTCAGCCTGTGCGAGGTTCTGCTCCGCTTGATGAGCAATCAGTCTGCTGCGGGAACAAACACATAATGACTGCTTTCAGCTGCTAATGCCACTGCTTTTTCTGGAACAATATAGAGGCCTGAACTGCAAATTCACATCTGGCCTTGTTGGAAATTAACTGGGAATCGAAAGAGGTTTGCAATTAGCCTTTGGAAAAATCTTCACTAATTCACAAGCACGGAACAGGACACCAGAGCCTGCAGTGACATTTCTGAGGGATTTGGCGGCGTGTCTGTAATAGGGGGGTTTGTGTATTTATTTTAGGGAAGGTCTCTCTTCTTTTTGGCTTTGGTCTATGAAAGAATTCAGGAACAGCGATATTCCAAACATATGGTGATATTCATTTTCACAGCAGAGTGCAATTTGACTACAGTTTCCCACTGTGTGCATTCAATTTCCATGAATGTTACTGGGATTAAGATTTTTCATGGGGGTTTTTTTGCCATTTTGAATGAAAACTGGCATTGATATTTGTACACTTGTTCTGTTCTTGAAGTTTTACACTATTCTATTCTGCTAAAACCCCTAGAAGTGTTTAAGGTTTACAAAACTCATCCCAAAAAATTGGTTTACAACATTGAGCTTGCTAGAATTTCTTAAAGGTGTCTGTATTTTTACCTGTTAAAATCACCAGTAAAATGAATTCTTTTTCACCCAGTCTAACTACACTTCTTGTCCAGTCCTCACACATCTGAGAGGACTAGCCAAATTTAGCTCTGGTCAAGCAAGAATAAAAGTATGGCATCTCCCTACTTTTCCAACAAGCAAATAAGTCAATATGAGGAGAGGAGGAACAAACCTAAACTTTCTAGTATTGTTGGGAATAGTATTATAATCTGTTGTTCATAAATACAAGCTGCAAATCACCATTCTTGGACAAGAAAGGGAGGTATCTCCAGGCCCTGTTGCCTCATGCTCTTCCAGGGGGCCAGCACGCACCATCCGCTGCTCCTGCCTCAAGGCTCCACTCTGTGTCACAACGTGGCTCCTAATAACCACCGCGAATTGTCTCCCCTACTCACCCGGTGCTCGAAAACCTCTGTGGCTGCTCCTGACAATATCACTGGAGGGGCTCAGGGGGAGGGGATTGAAAAGAAAACCCCTCTCATTCATGTTTCTAAGTATTTCGGATCGTTTGCTGACTCATTTTGCAGTTTGGCTTGCAGCAAACTCAAAATTAAGTTACTAGAGAATAATGACCATTAAGTGACTGAGATTGCTTTATTTCTCTGAGCCTTAGCAACAGTGATTTCACTTGCCTGTTGCCATAACAACTATGGCATGCACATCAAGGTCACTAAGCCCACTTTGCTTCTTGCCTGTAGCTATGTCTCTGATGGCTTATACGCCTCATTTTTATTGTAGTTTCGTACACGTTGACTAGGAAGAAAAAGTACTTTTTCATCTTATGAGTAAACAAGCACATGAAGATGAGCATTTCTCAAGGTAAGGGAAAACGGATGAAAGACAAAGCATTTGTGGGAGTTGTTCATTTCATTCTTAATGGAAAAGCAAGTCTTAAAAAATAATAATATTTGTATATCAGGTCCAAAATACCTAACATGCAAGGAGTCAAATTTGCAGTCAATTCTCCCTTACAAAGATGAAGAAAGATTCCCTGAACAGTATGTGGATATGAGTGCCTTGATTTCCAAGAGGACCTACCAGCCTGACCCAGGACATCAGCATGGGGACATCAAGGTCCCCGAAGTGCCACCTCAGATATTGAAGAAGTCTGACCTTAGTGCTTAAATAAGTACAGCTTCAATGGCAACACCCCATTTAGTGTTAATCTAAGAAGCCACAGTGCACAGCCGTGCACTAAGGCACGTTGGTGTGAAATAAGCTGGAAATGGAAAACAGGAGCAGACCACTAAGCTGGCTGGCTGATGAACTGCAAAGCCTCAGGTCAGGTGAGAAATCGCTTGCAACATCATTTTCCTTAGTTATTTCTTTCACAAATTTTAATGGATGCAATTCTTACTCCGGAATATTTACACCTCACATGTCATTTTCATTGTGTAGAAGGGTTGTAAAACATTTTTTTAATACAAGTGAAGTGCATTCATTGGTCTCGTAAGTCAACTAGAGGCACTTTCAAAGGAAATTCTAAGCTCCTACATTACCAGAGCATTTTTTTCTCCCATATGGAAGGAAAGAAAAGAATTATTCTCTCTGAAAAATATAAATAACTTTGCCATCTCTTCTTATAGCTAGTTGATTACCACAGCCAGAGAATGAAAGATTTTGCTGTTTATTTGTCAGCCTTACACCAAAAATACCAGCAAAAAAGATGAAATGTCCAGAATTGCAGAGGGATTTACGAGGCACTAAATACTTCTGTGGATCAGGACTGAAACTTAATTCCATATATACGTGTGTCGTTGTTGGCTATAGGATAAGATACCTAGACAGACAGGCAAATACACAGGCACACTGATAGGCAGCCAGCCAGCCATGATGGAGCTGGACCGCAAAATGTCACATTTCAGTTTTGCTTTATCGTTTACAGCAGGTCCAGCTGGCTCCAGCAGAGATTCTGGCCCAGCTCACCCAGCATCTTGCTAGACAAGGCAGAGCAGTAATTTCATTTTCCAGATAGGAAACAGAAGAAAAGGAATTGCTAAAGATCATACAAGCCCACTGGGACAAGACGAAGAACTTACTGTGTCTGTGGACTCCCAAACATGCAGCCGTGACACAGACCTCCATCGTGTTATCAAGTTCCTGGCTAAACAGCAAGGGGTTGTTTTAGAGTTTACACCAAAGCACGGCTGCTAAAGAATTGGTTGACTTTCTTGGTTGTTATTCTACACTATTCAGTATTCTTCATAAAGTTAAAGGCAGAGGTGCTCTTGGTAACGACTACTGCCACAAGCGAGTTCAGTGCGCGCAAGGAAATACGATTTACTGACTAGTTAAATGCTAACTGCCAAATTTAGGGCTTTCAGGAATAATCCCATTGCTTCCAATGGGATCCATTGCCCTCTTAAAAAGAAGATTTGTGACAGCTGTCTTACCCCAGGTGACACCTCGGGAGAAGGCGAGAAGGCGTGTGCTGCCTGCCAGGCACCCAGCCTGTTCTGGGTGGCCAGAGGTGGTCCAGGAGGTGCCACAGCCAAGCCAGGGCAGCACGGCAGGACCAGGTCAAGGGGTGAGATGTGTCAGGCAGGATCTGGGCAGCCCTGGAAGCGATGGGGAGCC
Source organism: Dromas ardeola (assembly GCA_013398915.1). Taxonomy (NCBI): domain Eukaryota; kingdom Metazoa; phylum Chordata; class Aves; order Charadriiformes; family Dromadidae; genus Dromas; species Dromas ardeola. The sequence goes on along the minus strand of VYZM01012925.1, from coordinate 1,051,939 downwards.
GGTGCCAGCCCCTTCTGTGGAGCACGGTGGGAAGGACAGCGTGTTGGGGACCCACAGAACGTCGCATGGAGCTTGCTGGAGCTCCCAGGAAGGTGGTAGGCAAAGCCTAACACAAGGGCACAGTCTGTCCTGCTAAGGATATGTAAGGTTGTGAAGAAATTGTTTTTTGAACCCTTTTATTTATTCATCAGCTCTAAGTTTATCCTTTTCAAAAGTTGTCTTATTTAGTGTATGTTCTAGACAGCCAGTGCTAGGCCAGTTTAATAATTCAAAGCCCCTTTGATGTCCTTAGTGTATTCAGCTTACAGGAAAGTCCCAGCACGTCCACCCCAGGGCCCTGGCTGACTCCGGGTCCCACCAGAGACAAAAGACTAAATAGCTAAAACAGAGCCCAAGTCTCAGTGTAAGCCTGCCTTGAAATCAAGGGAGCTTACCCAGTCCACATTTGGTTAGATACAGCCTGTAAAGCTCCGGCTGACTACAGGTATTAAAAGTGTGGTGCTTAATGCCTTTTGCCAGCAAATAAGCTGAGATGTATCTCAGGGAAAGAGTATATTCAATTGCTGCGGATTCTGTTGCTTTCCACAGAGTATCTCTTGTTATTACTTTAATAACTGAAGAGGAAATCCTGTTAATCATAAGTTGCAAGGTTGAGTGAGTTGACAGCTGTGATATCACAGCTGTTGATAGCTCTGCACAGGCACGATGAGATAGCAGATAATGCACGTCGCGATTCGCAATAGGGAATTGAATTGGTTGCCTAATTTTCATCACACACGCACACTCCCCACACCCCAAAATGTCACACATCTTTCTTCTCCTAGCTGTTACAACAAATATATTGCTCCTACAATCAGATGCCAACGTACAATTAAGCACATGCAGGTGTCAAGCATTGATTACCACTGCTTAAGTTAGCAAAGGGTTAAATGGAAAGAAAATGAACCAAACAAGTGAGCCCAGAAAGAAAGTAAAACAAATAACTGAATTAAGTTCATCTCTGTTGGTGTGAACTTGGGCAGCCTGATTTTTGCTATTTAAAAAAAAAAACAACCCAGTCCCAGCAGCCTGAGCCATCAATAAATTTTCTTTAGACAATTGTTTAAGGCACACAGTTCATGTGCCAATGAAGGTGACGGTATGGCAAAACGCATCTGGTTTTGAGACTCCTTTGTGGAATGAACTTACTAAAATTTGGGCTGTTGCAAAGCTTTTACATCCAAGTGCACTTCCATTACCGCACATGACAGTAAAAAGTCATCCTGTGCAAGCTGACTGAAGCCCGGCTAATATTTTAAAACCTTTATGATTTTAAATTACACCCAGAGATCTTCTATTTTCACATTACTTATTGCCTCTGACACACACCATGTCACAAGTCAACAGAGCAACACTGAATTACGGCGGCTGGGAAGGTTTGCCTCCTCACTTAATGTCCTCTGCAGCATTTACGCAGTGTATGGCCTATAGCTCCTATAGGTGCTACAGAAAGAGGTGACTGCTGCCCCAGGAGGATGCTGGCTAACGGAGGCGGACATGGCCCCGTCCCCCTTCCTCCGAGCCCTGAAGGCGGCTGCCGAAGGCTTGCATGGAGAATTAAAGCACAAGGAAATTCCTTGGGGGAAAGGAAAAACCAAAATGTTAGTGAGACTCCAAATCTTGGCCACCGTGGCCAACACGGGAACTTTCCTGGAGGAAGAAAAGGAAAATGAAACACAAAAACACGGCCCAAAGAGGCAGAGAAAGCTAATGAAATGTCTGGTTTTGGGGGAGACTGCAGGGCCAGCAACCCAGGCCAGAAGTATGGAGGATACGAGAGAAGCCTTCACTGCTGGTAAGTCAGACATTTCGGCAAAAAAATGTGTCCAGCCCTGCAGCTGCTGGGCAATTCAGCCTTGATGCTCCAGACACTCACAGAATCACAGAATGGTAGGGTTGGAAGGGACCTCTGGAGCTCATCCAGTCCAACCCCCTGCCAGAGCAGGGTCACCCAGAGCAGGTTGCACAGGAACGCGTCCAGGCGGGTTTTGAATGTCTCCAGAGACGGAGACCCCACCACCTCTCTGGGCAGCCTGTTCCAGTGCTCTGCCATCCTCAAAGTACCACTCCAGGCACTCACCTTGAACAATGACTTTTAATTTAACTGTAGAGGGCTGGTGTCGGTGCAAAAATCATGCGCTTTGTTTAAACTACTGCTTTTTACCTTCTATTTAAGCAAAGCCTGCTGGGGCTTCGCAGGGACTTCAGGGGAACTCTTTGCATCCTCACTCGAGGAGGGACAGCAAGTCCCCGCCGCACCGCGCACACAGCAGCCAGTGTGGGGAGAAGTCTCCTCGGGGGGGTCCCATGAGATGTCCCTGTGCTGCCCAAATCGACACGGAGTCTCCAGAGAGAAAAAGTTTCATTTTAATTATCTCAGATCCAACCTCGCAGAAGTTTCATGGTCCCAAACTTTATGTAATACTTCAAGATTAACAGTGAAATAAGAAGAGACTTGACCTGGAAAAAATTTCAGCTCAGGCAAAATTTATCTTCCCCCCCC